>JBCJKH010052180.1:0-20025 GCA_039877255.1 Loriculus beryllinus
CAAATGCCACTCCACTCCTTCAAGATCACACAGTACTTTGGAAACACTCCCACCTGGCATGACAGTGGAGTCTGTTTAGCTGACTCCAGTAACTGACTCCAACCCTGAAAACATACAGCAGAAAGCTTGAATGTTAGAGCTTGACAGATTACAGACAATTAACAGCTGCAGATGCTCAGCAGTTGTGCAAGTCAGATCACTCTTTTGCCCAAACACAGCTTGAAATGCCTCATTTTGATTAGTCAAGTTTACAGATCAGTTTTGAATTAGCTAACTATAAGCCTTTCATCTGTCAACAGGACCTGGAGGGTCATAGCATAGGTTTCTTTGTACTAAATTTCTCTCTACATCATTATGAAGACAAAGTAAAAAATGCTAATTCCTCCTGCAATGTAGGGAAGTATGGGAAACAATGAAAAAGTGACCTTTCTTACACAAGTCTATGTATCTGAACTGTACAGTTTTATCACGATAAGGAAGTACCAGAAGCTGACTTCAGTCCATAGCCTTGATCAAAGTAGACTAGACTTGTGTAAAAGGTTTGGAAGAGCTTGTAATGAAAGAACAGTGATCAGTAGCAACCTATGGCATCTCTGCAGTAAGACTGTAGTGCTCCAAGTGAAGAGATGCTCCAGCTTGACGAAATAACTGTCTTGCAATTGTAATACACTGAACTCTTCAGAGTTCTACCTTGGTCTAGGGGAAACAAACAATTACGTGACATGTTGTAATAGAATTACTGTTAAGCATCATCAAGGTAATGAATTACTCTTTTTAGTGGGGTTTCACAAGATTAGACACTAATAATTTAAACCTCTGCTGCTTGGTTGCAGGGAGTAGCTCTCAAGGTTAACTACATTCTGGTTTGAATGCCAATCTCAGCACTGAGATGCATGCAAGCAATTCTGCTTAAGTTAAGGGGAACTAAGTAGACTGAGGTGAAATATTTAAGGATGTGGCATTTAAGTCAAAACTTTTTACTTTATAGAAGAGTTTTAACATGTCTTGCAAGTACACCAATAAAGAGATTGTCCCTCACTCATGTCAGAATGTTAAGAAGTAAGTCTGATAGTAATATAACAGAGCTAATCAAACATGAGATGAAGGACCATCTCAAAGAGACTTTAACTTGGGATAAGATTCACGTGCAGACACTGAAAACAAATCACAGGTCAAATCTAGTTTTTCCTTCTATAGGCTCAACATGGCATAACCTCCCCAAATTCATTAGTTCATGAGACTTCTAACCTCAAAATGAGTTTTTTCCGCACCTCAACAGACTATTATTTATTTAATAGGAAAATATGCAAATAGTTATAAAAATTACTGTTTCCAGAATGATGATTAATGTCTACCAACTGCAGTAGCTGAAGTTAAAAATAGAAAAGGGAAACAAAGCTTTCTACCAAACCACTTTTTCTTTATAGTCTTACAAGCCATATTTCACCAGACAAGACAATTGTAATGTATTCACAACATTATCTACTTTCACTGCTCTTCTTCCTCTTCTGTTACTTAGCAGTTATTACCTGAAAAATTAAGTGACACATGCTTTTACACTTAATAGAACTTGGTTTAGGAACTGAAATGTTGCCCTGAATTGCTGCATAAATAAAGACATCTAAGTGACTGATTTTGCAGAGTAAAGCTCCTGGAGAGCAGGAAGCTTATTTGTCTGGAAAAGAACTGAACATGAAATTGGAAACTGACGTTTTCAGTAAGATTTCCCTCCTCCAAGGGTTCTTGGTTTTTATTTTGCATATCTTTAAATGAAAAACTCAAGGCTAATACAAGATTAAGCTGGAGTTAAAGTAATCCCAATTTGAGAATATTTAGAATTAAGCCTTGCGTCTCTTTAAGGATTAATTATTAAATTGCACAGCATAGGTTCATGGTTCTTTAAATAGGAAAACTGCCAATTAAACTAGACCTACCTTATTTCTATCTGTTAAAGCGGAATAACACCAAAAGATGCAGTTCAGCTGGCAGTTCCACACTGGCTATCCTGAACAATGAAAAAATACAATTACACTCAGTAACAGTGGAGTTCAGCTCACTGAAGCAGAGCCTAAATTCACATTCTTGTCCAAACAGAGACAAACCCAGACTACTTTTCCATCACCTAGTGTCTTAGGTTGGTTGGTTTTGACCATATAAGTACTAAACCTAGGAATCCTAACTCTTCCTACTTCCTTCTACTATCCTCTCTCCTGTTGTTTACTGGGATATGCTTCAAACTCCTGAAAAATCCTTTGCTTTTAGTCACGTCTTATGCACAAATCACCTTTCATGATTAGTCTTGCAGCATACTTCCCATCCTCTCTCTCTCCCTCTAGCCAACACTTAGACAAAGACCCCCGAGGTAGCAACAGTTCCAGACATGCACACTGCTGGCATTGGACAACCCCAGCCTTCTCTTTCCAAGTACTGCCAGAAGCAAGAATGAGGAATATCAGTTAAACTTGAAAATGCAGGTTGTTTTTTTACAGCAAGTTGGGACTTAACTGGAACTTAGTGATGACTGTTAAGACAGGAAATTAAAAAGAATATCTGTAAGACAGGAGATGAAGTGTAACATAAAATATTAATAGCCAATGCTAAGAAATGGGTCTTTTAGTAAATGTCTGGTCTACATACTGCTTCTCCTCTGCCCTAGGTATCAGCAGCCACTGCCTAGAAGCACTAGTTAGTCAGCACAGGGTTTCTTTTTTTAAACTCACTGAAACTATACTGAAACCAATACAGTGCCTGAATTAGAGCACCAGTGCGGTACTACTCTATATATGCAAAATGCATATTGTGGTACTGCTGCACAGCACAGCTTGAAATAATTGGTAAGATAAATAGTTGATCCACCTCCACTCTGTCACACCATCAATTCTGACAAAGAAAGGAGAAAAACCAAACGCCCCTTCTCTGCCTGAAGGCCTCAGACTGTTACCGCTCTCATAACCATGTTTTACAGCAGTATCTGAAAGTCCTTTGTGCATACACGTGTCAATAGGAGATAATACTGTACATGTAAATGAAGTTTTTTTTGCAGTGTCTACTACATCAAGCAACAACCATAATCTCTTTATATGGACCACTCTGAAGTTTTTGTCACGTGATCTCAAATCTATGTGCATGTATTGAGTTTTCTAAATGTTTTGTGAGAGAGTGTAAACCATTTCCATGCTGTAAAAGTCTCTGTAGGCACCTAAATCCATTAGGAATTATCAGGAATTACCAGAGTCATCCTTAAGTGCTTGCACACTACAATATACAGCATCACCGCTTACATTAAATTAAGAGTCACTCATAGTATAAAGAACAGAATCTAAAGCTCATCTTCCCACTCCAACACATCCAAGAAAATGGTCTATAATGATAAAAAAAATCTCATATTTTTATAAGTTACAGTACAGTACTATGGAAAAAGTGTTTACCTTTTAAAAATGTAAGGATACAAAGTTAGCCTGAATTAGCAAGTTCCTTCTTTGACAAAGTAATATTGGAAGAGTGAGGTGGGAATGGGCGGAATTAAACAGGTGCACTTCCTGGAAGACAGAACAGACCTAATGATTCAAATGTACTTACTGCTGCATTAGGATGGAAGTGATCCTGGTAATACATGATTTCTGATGTACAGTTTGTCAGTCAACATTATAACAACGTAAATAAAATAAGAATCCAGAAAGCTTTAACCATTGCCAGTGAGAATTCTCAAACACAAATAGGATGAAAACATGAGTTCCCTAGCCTTCTTGGAGTTTTACCTGTGGCCTTTCCAGAAAGGTAAGGCTGTAAGGAAGCAAAGATCTGCTTTCCCAACCTCAGGGCATCCACAGATATGAAGATTAATTTGGCAACAATATTCAGCAGCATACAGTTACTCCCAAACTTAGCCAAAGATTTGCTTCTTTCACACCAGCTATTTAGCTCAGCTCTTTACATCTGTTTTAGAAGACTGATCTGGTACACAGGGAAAAAATTCTTTACAATGGAGGTGGTAAAACACTGGCACAGGTTGCCCAGAGAGGTGGAGGATGCCCCATCCCTGGAGACATTCAAGGCCAGGCTGGATGTGGTTCTGGACAACCTGATCTAGTTGAAGATGTCCCTGCTCATTGCAGTGGAGTTGGACTACATGACCTTTGAAGGCCCTTTCCAATCCAAACTATTCTATGATTCTATGATATGTTCACTCCCCATAAAGATAAGATTTGCTAAAACTACTTTAGAGAGAGCTATAAATTAGGCGTCCCTGAATTAGTCTGGTTAAATCAACCTGTGGCTGCAGCAGGACAGGAATCCTCACAACAGGCATGCCAGCTATTCTCTTCTCTGGTCCTAAACCCAAAATTTGCAGGAGCTGAAAATGTAAGTATTACCAAGGTCTGATTTCTGGATGACTAATTTCTTCTCTGCACTGTACATCACCTCTAAGTATCTTCCTGCCAAAGATATTCAGATATGAATATTACTGCAATAACAACCTTGGAAGAGATAAGAACTTGGTCATTACTGGAAGTGAGCTGGCATGAAGCAAAATAAATAATTTCAGTTATGCTGGTATGCTGGGATAGGCAGAGAACAACATCTAGTTTGCTTCCATAGAAAGTCATGTCTCTGCATTTTCCCCTCACTATTGCCCTGTTTAAAACTCATCCCTTACCTCAGGAAAAACAGTTTTCAGATTGCTGCATGGTTAAATGAAATGTGGACTCTTCAACCCCCTTTCTTTTTAACAAAGACATAAGAAATTCAACATAGGAGTTTATGGAGAACAGGTGAGATTGAAAAAAGATGTCAAACAAGTCTTGGAGAAGTACTGTAAATACAGCATATTGGTCTTAAAAAGCACAGTGTACAGAAAATTCTGGTTATATGCTGTAGTCCAGTCATCTATGTTAAGCAAGTAATCTGATGATACATATGCTTGTAAGATGTAGCATGATAAATAAATCCTTACAGTTTAAAACAATACCTAGCATAATTATACTCATCAAACAGTACTTTCAGTTATTTCCTCAACACACTGCAAAGAGCATAACTTGCCCAGACATTCTAGCATAAGATGAGTAGACAAGACAGTTAGCAATGGTTTGTAAATATTAGAAGAATAGACAGTGACATATATACATATGATAGCAGGATAAAAAATGCACATTCCATTTAGTACTATCTTTACAGACACACACTGTGACTCTCAGATTACCTTTGAGGCTGCCTTAAGTCCCCTGACTTCCAGATTCCCAGTTCCTTTCCAGACATTGCTAGTTCCACTACAGTACAGCTTCAAAAGCAAATGTGTAGCAATGTCAGGAATTGCCTCCATAGAATCAGTTCTTAAATTCTTAAAAGAAGGCCAGAAGAATGCTTACCTACACAATAAAGGAGTACCTCTATAGGAGGCTATCTTCTCTCCTCCCTCAGAAATCCCCATCAGAAGACAAAAATGCATTGTGAAAGAATCATTGCATCAACCAATACTTTCTAATCTAAACAAAATCAATTTTGCTCTGGAAGTCCCCTAGTAACTGTTATGAGTCCTCACCATTGTTTACAGAGCTATCCATCAGTTCTGCTGAGAGTCTGAGCTTGTATGAACTTTCCTGCAAGGTTTGATAGAAGCAGTAAGCCAAGATCCTAATCCTCCAGCAATACAAACCAACAGTTTTACAAATAATAGGGTTACTTACATCTGGAAGTACTTTTAAAATTAGGGCTTAAGCCAGCAACTATTAATTGACACAATACTTGCAAGGCTGCACATTCCAAATGACTTATGAAACTGCTGGATAATCTGATGAAAGCATAAGTTACCCATTGTCTAACATCTCCTGCCAACCACACCGAAGATGCACCAACTCCAAGTCAATGTTGTCAAGTTAAAACACATACCCTTCTATTACTGCAACATTACAGTATTGTAAAGCAGAGCCATAAATGCACTAACAAAGAGCAAACAATGTAGCCGCTGGGGTTTGAGTGTCAAAAGTACTTTTCCTGCAGGTAAAATGACATATATGTACATGCCTTTTGGTCGTCCATGTTGTGTTTCAGTGTTGTAAAGAGTAAGTTACCAGTTCCTAAAGCATTTCCACTTCTACTTAGTATTCATTATCAAAGTGGCTGCCCTGGTCAGTTTTATAGAAAGGAGACTGCTCCATGTCCACTTAAGTAAGAAATTGAAGGAGGAGACTTTTCACATACACCTCCTGTTGTTTTGTGGGTTGGTTGGGTGTTTATTTTGGGGGGGGAGGGCAATCCATAAGCTGAAGTTTCTAACAATAAATTTAGATTGGAAGTCTGGTCTCAGAAGTACAAGGGGTTCATCCTTCTGTGGGAGCTTACAGATTCATAGTCAACTGGTCACACTGGCCTCAAACACAGAATTCTCACTTAGCTCTGCCTGAGATGCCTGCAGGAATTCATCTTGCTGCATTCATTCTTACTGGTTTGAAAACTGGTTTTCCAGAACTGGCATCTCTGCACCTCCATCATTTATAACTTTAAAAAAAAGCTCTTTGTTTTCTGGATGTTGTAGCATGAAGTTTGTCATGCTTTGTAGAGAAGTTCATGGAGAGCTGGGAGATTTAAAACCAAAACAATTACAAACAGGAAACACCATTCAACCCACCATTAAGCTGACCCAGAACTGACTTCTCAACAATGAAATATTGGCAAAGGGTATCTATTAATCAGCTCTACTGCAACAGCAAGATGGCTCCAAAATACAGTAACAGGAAGGGAAAGAAACTTGTTAAGCCTAAAAGAAAAACAGCAAGTTAATTCCACTTTTGGCTGTAGCATGAAAGATGTACATAAATGAAATAAACTGCAGACTCCAGCTCTGTGTTTCTACATAGAGACATACAACTAAAAATAGACAGGAGAGGTGTATAATCATTTAGATCTGAGTTTGTTGCATAACCCCTTAAGACTCTAAAAAGCAGAGTGAAAGTGCAAATCTGCTTTTCACAGGATAAAATATACCAGTTTAGTGCAACTAAGTTCATACAGGAAACTGAAGTCCTGCCTGTGCACTGGCCAGACAGAGTGAATACACCAGCAGGAGAGGCTCTCTGACATCCACTCAGCAGCATTACTTCTCTGTAATGATGAAGATAAACAAGGTACGAGGCTGGTTCAGTCCCATTACTGACCTGTTCTTTGCTACCATTCACCAAGACCCAAGTAAAGAGGTCTTACCAGACAGAATGGAATTCTGGATAGCACTATCATAGAAGCATTGAATGGTTTGGGTTGGAAGGGATCTTAAAGATCTAGTTCAGTTTCTACCAATTTGCCCTGGTTACCTATGGGCTAAAAGCTGACAAGACCCATAAACATATCTGGTGTCCTTGCTCTTGGCTGACACAAGAAGCACAATGCCTAGTTTGCACAGAGGCTATACCTGCAGATGAACTGGAACTTCAAACCTACACAGAAGTGACAATGTACCCAAGCAAATATGAGCAGCCTCCCAGAATCAAAGGGGCTTGAACAAGATGGTAACACTAAAGAAAATGCTGTCAAAAATGCATTTGTACTCTGCACTTCACCACTAAAAAGTCTCGCCTCACCCTTCAACATATACTTACCACTGGAAACATGCTAGAAAATTACTCGTGACGCTCGTAACACCAAAGCAGCAACCAGGCATAAATGTGCAAACAGCACAACCCTTTCATCTTGTCCCCTTTGAAGGAAAGCACCTACACTTTTCTCCCCCTGAAGAGCCTTTCCTTCTCACACGGACGGGCTCACACTGCCAAACTGACTGCGTCCCACCTGCGGCACCGAGATGAAGGTGTCAACACAGGGGACGGAGAAACACGAGGTGTCTGCCCGCCGTTTCCCTCACAGCAGCGGGTATGAAGCCGCAGCAAGGATCACCTATGCTCCCAGAGACACACGGCAGCCGAGGGACGCAGACCGAGGCCGGGGAAGGAGTGCTGCCGAGGGGAGCCGGCCGGCCCCTCGCCCGTCCCTGTCCCCGGGGACAATTCACGGCGCTTCCCCAGGCTCCCGGGGCCTCATCCCAGGAGCTTCCCGGCGGCACCGCGCGGAGGCGGCGGCAGAGGGAAACGAAGAAGGGGCGCGGACGTGCGAGAGCCCCTTCCCGGCCCCACACGGCCGGTGCGAGCGGCGGTGTGAGGAAGAGCGATGGCTGCGGGGGGAGCGGGAACACCATGAGGAGACGCTTACCTCAGCCTCGGCTCGGCTCCGCGGGCAGCAGCCACCACGCCGACCGCTCATCCGCACTCCTCAGCCCGGCCCCAAAGCGGTCACCGCGCCCAGTGCCCGCCCCTTCCTTCACCTGCCGGGACGGGTCTGGCCTTCCTCCCTCACCCGCCCTGCCTGCCGCCTGCCGTCGGGGCAGCGGTGCTCCCCTCGGGGTGCCTGGGGTGGGGGAGCCGAGTGGGCTGGGCCGTACGAGGCCGTGCCGGAGCAGCGGCTGCTGGAGCCCAAAGGGTTGGAACCTGCACCACCGCTCGGCACAGCGCTGCCTGGGCAGAAACTGTGGGCAGGCCCATGAACAATGGACTCAGCTAGGCTGGGAAATACTTACAGATCATCAAGTCCAACCCAGGACTACCAGGACCACCAGGACCACCACTAACCCATGGCACTGAGGGCCTCATCTGCACGGTTTGTGAACACTTGCAGGGATGGAGATTCTACCACTGCCTTGGGCAGCCTGTTCCAATACCTGAGCACCTTCTCAGTGAAGACGTTTTCCCTAATATCCAATCTAAACCTCCTTTGGTGCTGCTTGAGGCCATTACCTCTTGTCCTATCACTTGTTACCTGGGAGAAGAGACCAACCCCACCTCACTACAACCTCCTTCCAGGCAGCTGTAGAGAGTGATAAGGTTCCCTCTGAGCCTTCTCTTCTCTGGGTTAAACAGCTCCAAGTCCCTCAGCCGTTCCCCATCACACTTGTGCTCCAGACCCTGCACCAGCTCCGTTGCCCTTCTCCAGCCCTGCTCCAGCACCAAAATGTCTCTCTTGCAGTGAGGGGCGCAGAACTGAACACAAGATTCAAGGTGCAGCCCCACAGTGCCCAATACAGGGGGATGATCCCTGCCCTGGCCTGCTGACCACACCATTGCTGATACAGGCCAGGATGCTGTTGGCCTTCTTGGATACCTGGGCACAAGCTGCTCATGTTCAGCAGCTGTCAGTCAGCATCCCCAGGTCCTTGTTGGAGGCAGCCGCTGTCTCTGGTCTGTCAATGAAGGGGTGAAAGTTGTAGCCCTGGAGGACACAGAATCATAGAATAGTTTGGGTTGGAAGGAACTTTTAAAGGCCATTTAGTCCAAATCCTCTGCAGTGAGCAGGGACATCTTCAACTAGATCAGGTTGTCCAGAACCACATCCAGCCTAGCCTTGAATGTCTCCAGGGACGGGGCATCCACCACCTCTCTGGGCAACCTGTGCCAGTGTTTTACCACCTTCATTGTAAAGAATTCTTTCCTGACATCCAGCCTCAATCTCCCCCATGACTTGGTAGGTTCAGGTGTTATCTGTCTGTCACAGGTCCCTGCCTGGAAGACACTGGGACAGGGTGCTAGGACATCCAGTCTAGATCATGCTTTGTCAAGAAAGGTTAGACCAGATGATCACTAAAGTCACTTCCAACCTGATCTTCGATGGTATCTGTGAATGGTGAAGACCATTTTTGAGTGTCCTATGTCCATTGGGAAGTAGGTGCAGGCACTGCTAAAGGTCTGGCTGGACTGTGTGGCAGCGCTGTGGAGCAGGCACAGCAGTAAGTTACAGCCACGTCATGTGACACAGGCTGGTTCTCCATGAAGTACCAGGGTGCCTCAATCAACATCCTGCTGCTCTTACCACTGCAGAGTTAGCCAGGGCCCCACTAGCCAGGCAGGCTGCACCAGAGACACTGGGTTGTCTCTACACTCACCTCTCATTTTAACCAGGTTTTTCCTCATATCCATGGTAGTTAGACCCATTACTCTGAAGCTTACCTGTACCACCGAGAGGTGTTATGTGGTCAGAAAGGTATTTTAAAGTGCTGTAAAAGGTGACTTTTAATTTTATAAGATGACGCTCTCTTCATTCTCACATTTGTTTGTTTCTCCATTTGCTGCTTACTGCCACATTTTTTTAAGTAAAAAAGTTTGTAAGTTTTTTAATAAGATGAACACAAAATTTAAAAATTGACATTAAAAATATTCAGAAGCAAAATATGAAAAAAATCAATTCAAAAGCCATTTAAAAATTCTCAGCAACTCAGAATGCATTTTTTTGTCTTGTAAAAATGATACACAGTGGTATTACTACTGTGAGAGCACTGCTATGAGAGATACAAAGTAGTCAGTTTTAACTCCATTTACCTTCAAAGCAAAAATATAACTGAAAACCAGAGCACTTAATAAAGCAATATTCCCAAATCATTGACCTTTGCCTAATTCTGTAGATTTTTGAAAATAAAAATTTAGTTTTAAAGCCTTTAACCTTTACAATGGTATCAGAGTAGTTTCTGTGGTCAGAAAACAAAGTGGTATGATATTTCCTTTGAGTGTCATTTATGAGTATTTTTCTTTGTCATACAGAGAAACTCATGATATGAAATAGTAAAGACAATCCCTTTTCTAAAGACAGTGGAAAGAGTGGCTGGTCTGTGAAATGAAGCCCTGTGTTTTAAGTACAATAGACTAGCAAGAGCTAGTTTGGAAATGGGATTTAGTGAACTTGGATTGATTTACAACATAAATACAGTGCTGTTAATTCCTACTATTGGATTTGGAGGAGACTCTAGGTAAAGAAAAGGATCATTTCTGAGTACAAGGGAATAATTGTGCTGGCAGAGCCTCAGGAAAATGAAGTTTGCTAAACTTTCCCACGGCATGTCCTCAGTTGCAGCCAGCAGCAGCTTTTGCCCTCGCATTAACTTTCTGTTGCCCAAAGACTGCCAGGGCAGGCAGCGTAGCACATGTAAGTCTCATATGAAGACTGCAGGCAGGAAAGCTGTTTGTATGTAGCACTTCAATGTGAGTTCTGGGTCAGAACATCCTGACTTTGCTGCTGGAAATTACAGCATTTATTTTCCTGCCTGACCAAACCCAGAACTTTCAGTCTCCAGAGAAGATGGATTAGTGCATTGACAGCACAAAGCTGAAGCAGGTGGGGGGAACCTTCATTTTGTTGGCTGGATATGCCCTGTGACTTCATTTTGCAGGGTACAGCCTATGATTAAAATGAGCATGTGTGTTATTACTGGATAGCAGAGCATGTTAGCGTGTGGTCTGCCCAGTGTGTTGGAAAGGCATACGTGATCCTTAGGAAGGAAAATGTTCCCCACACCCAGACTAACAGCTAAACTGAGAAGCCTGTATACAAAACATGTCACAGGGTAACAGGCCATTCTCCACACTCTTCTGAGCTGAGTTTTCCTTTTCATGGAAAAGACATGTGAAGACATTTTTCCCGGTATCCAATCTAAACCTCCCCTGGCACAGCTTGAGGCCATTTCCTCTTGTCCTATTGCTTGTTACTTGGGAGAAGAGATCTTCCCAACATCACTACAACCTCCTTTCAAGTAGTCATAGAGAGCAATAAGGTCCTCCTTAACCTTCTCTTCTCCAGACTAAACAGCTCCAGTTCCCTCAGCCATTCCTCTTAAGATTTATTCCCCAGACCCTTCACCAGCTTTGTTGCCTTTGTTGTATGACCTAAGCTTTCTGTGTGACCTAAATTGCATGCAGTGTTCCAGCTGTGTCCACTGCCTTTTAGGATCACACTTGTGTAATGTCAGGAAATCAGTTATTTATGAGCTTGCTTTCTCTGTTGTCTCAGACTGATGAGCTTGTTACTTGTATCTAAAGCTTTTTCAACCTCACAACTCTATTATATACTATTGCACTTGTATTATTCTAGTTATGGAGACCATCCAGTTATTCTGAATTGCAACCATCTTCTGTAGTGAGGAAACATTCCAACTTCATTTTATCAGTAAATATAACAATACCCCCACGTAAAAAAATCCATGCTCTTATCAAAGAGAATGGTCTGGCATGCTCTGCTTTGGGAAAAAAACCTCCATTTTATGGCATTTCCCTCTACATCCTTAATTATTTTTTCTTCAAATTTACATGTAACATCAGATTGAAGGGGCTATAGTTGTGATGCTGCTTTCACCTGCATTCTTCTTAAATACAGAATTTGCATAAGCCTCATTATAAAAAACAGTATGTGATTTTTAGCTGGACTAGATTCCCAGCCTAACAGAGGTATGAAAATATATATCTGTGGTTTCATTAGCCAGCTCACCCTAAATTCTGAGAAAGACACTGGCCCTTGCTGCACTGTGGCTCTGCTTCTTCTTTTCTTGTTATCTTTCTCCTTTTAAGTGCTTGCAAACCCTTGGTCTGTTTGTTATAATTATCTTCACACATCTGACTTTGCTTGACTTTCAGCAAGTCTCATTTCCTGTCCTCGAGACACGGTTTACCTTTGCTGATCAGTCTTTATGGTTCTTGCAGAAATTCTGGTTATACCTGATTTCCCATTTGTGGTGGCTTGCTACACACTCTGAGCTCCAGCTGCTCTGCGCAAGTTTCATTACTTGCTTTTAATGCAGTCATGTGGCACAAAAGTTGTAAAAAGCCCAGTGTAAGCTGCCTGCACCAAATTGAGCATCGTCCAAAATGCAAACCTGGAGTGGGGGTAAGAGCAAGGTGGGAAGGTTGCTTGGGTTTTTGTTTTGTTCATTTGCAATTCTATCAATTACCCTGTAAAACATGTGCTAAAACATGTTCAATCCCGAAGGGCAGAAGTATTTGTGTCAAATTTCACACACTTGTATTCTGCTTGAAAAGCTCAGAGAACTGTATAACTACAGAAATATAGAGGTGCCAGATTAAAAGCTGGTACTGTGACACTTCAGGTCCTTTCCAACCCCAACCATTCTTTGATTCTATACTTGCAAGATTTCCGACTATGAGATTCAGGACTGGATTACTTACTTAAATATGCAACACATCTAATGCTTTAAATATGCTCAGGTATTTCCCAGTTTATCGCTCTACCCCAGAATCGTGGCCAGTATTGATTTTGCTTGCTGCTGTTTCTTTCAGTTGTTATCCCAACTTGGGAATGCAGACTGAAAGCATGAGTCCGGCTCCAGAGAGGCTATCACAAGGGGCCCTAGTGGAGGCCTGGCAGTAATAGTGCAGTACTCATAAATAATAACATTTGCTCCAAGAGTTACAAGAATTCCAATTGTTCCCCCAAAAGGCACATATTAAAATGACAATATACTTAGGTGCATAGAGCATGCTACTCTTTGTTAGTTAGAAGTGCCAGAGAAACATAAAAAAATATTTTAAAAGATAAAGAAATCCAAAAAAGAGCAAACATTTTCATTAGTGACATTCTCTGTTGTGTTTATAGGACTCTTACCAAGCTTTTGGTAAAAATAAACCCTCTCTTTTGGCTTTTTTTGTTGTTGTTTCTTAATGCTGACAAATACTGAAATTAATTTGTTATATAACCTATTCCAGGGCCCAACTGTATCCCTGCAGAGACAGAACAATTCATTATGGATGGAGGAAGCATGCCAGAAAAAGCAAGGCTTCACAAAGGCATTTTGCCTATTCCTGTCATGCTTTCCAGTTGTAGCTTTAAGGAAATACACTCACTAATACTTCTCTAACATGTTTGGCTGACAGCTAGTACACCCCTCCTTGTCTTCAGTATTACAAACTTGCTGATGCGCAGGATGAGAGGAAAGTGATCTGTCTACAGTCATTACTGCTGCTGGCTACACAGATCATTCTCTTTCTGTTTTGCTGCACTGCATTTGCAATCAAATAGTGTCATTCCTCTCTACAGAAAACAACAGTATCTTCTGTCTGGTTTTTAGTGTCTCTGTATTGAAGAAGCTATAATTTGTTTGACGTCTACATTACTGATTTCTGTCATGGGGGACGGAGGGATGTCCATTTGGCTAACATGTTTTGCAGTTGTATGAAACATCTAGAAAGAACATGAAAAGTACTTAAAAAAAAGGGATTCATAAAAATTCCAAGAAAGTAGTCTGTGACCTACCTGGTCTTCAGAGGAAATCACCACACTCTGGATAGCTGGGATTTTCAGCCTCCATGATTATACTTATTAAGTGAAGGCCATTATTGAGACTAAAAGAATGCATTTTCCTTAACTCTCCTGCTCATATGAGCAGAAAACATGAACTTTTCCCACATGGCCTCATCTGCTAACATGTGTTATGATAAGACAGAGGAGAAGCATCAGCTTCTATCATATTTCCAAAAGCATGTTTCTTTATAGTCCAAAATGCAGTAACCGTTTTCACACTGAGCACATAAATAAGAATGACAGTAAACACCAAGTTTATACCAACAGTTAAACTTATCTCCAGATAAGGTCCTCTTTTTTTTCGCTTTTCAAACTGAGTAAATGAAATCTAGCCATAGCTGCAGGGGCAGAGGATCCCAAATAACATGCTGCTATGATTTGTGATTTGAGTGCACCATGCTGTGATTTCCTCCTACTCTTTCCAGTATCTTACAGCAAACTGCATGGTAACGGAAATCATCAGAACAATTCCAGTCTGATGCTAATGAGTAAGATTATTTTCATCTTGTCAAAGTGATAAAGCTTAATGGTTGTGAAGTTTCCAGCAGGAAATTACTAGTCACATAACTAATGCTTTTATATGATGGCTCACACCAAGAAGACTGAAGGGCAAGACATAAAACTCAGCACAGGAATACAACCTTTCAGAGCTGTTCAGCTCCAGAAGTGTTTATGAAGGTATGAACACCAGAAAACGTTGTGGCTAAGGGTTTCAGTATCGTGTAGGACAACTTAGGTATGAAATCATCATTAGAAGAATAGGAAAGTGGGCATCTCTCAGTAACAGGGCTGATCTTAAGTATAACAAAAGGAGGGAGCAGCTCAGGGTTGAAGGCAGCAGTATCATTAAAACCCTTCAGTGTGAGGAAGCACTTGCCTACGCTTGCCTCATGGAAAGAGCTGAAGTTGCTGGTGTGGGTGGCAAGTATTGCTAAGGAAACCAGGGCTTTTTTCAGCTTTGCTCCCTAACAACAGGACACTGAGTTGCCCCTATCCTGCCCTTTGACTTTTGATGTGCTGACATCCTTACACCCTTTCTCAAATCTTTCTTCATATGTGGGCTGTGTTTGCACCTTTTCTCCCATAGTTACCTTTAAAACATTGTGAGACAGCATGAAGACTATTTAACTCTCTTAACTACAGCTTTTCTTTCTGGCAGGAATCCTCACTGCAATCATCATTTTGAACTGAGCAAAACTGTAGCAGATATTTTGTTGCTTGTTCATCCTGCGAGGAAGCAGAATCAATTACAGTGTCCTTTAAAAACTGATGCATAGCCAAATAAAGAAAATAATAGATAGGAAAACTTAAAAGCACAGTAAAATAGGCCAGAAGTGTTGCTTAAGAGCAACTTGCAAAAGGTCTGAAAACTAACAGTAAATCCTTTTCCAAATGCATCAAGAGCAGGCAGCATACCAGAGACTCAATAGTGTAAATATGTGATTAAAGTTCCAAGGTACCCTCAGAGAAGATAAGATCATAGCACAGCATTACAGAAAAGCTGAATAAATGTCTTTTCTAAAAGAGTTAGGGAAGTTTCCATGCAAACCCCTTTCTTTTGGGGGGAATTATTAGAGAATCTGTGACAAATGGAAGGATCAGTAGGAAAGATGGTCGCTTAAATGAACAAGACGATCACAAAAACAAGGCTGTATTCTCACAGAAGTTCTAAGTGAATATAACTAAAACTATCAGGTATAACCTCTTGCTTAAAAGCAGCATTTCATCTGAGAAGAGAAAGGTAATAAATGTGATAGTGATTTTTTTTAATGGTTCCAAGAGAGTCAGAGATCTTCAAACATGTATATGGGCCAGGGTGAATTAATAGAGTATCATAAAATAATTAGAATAGGCAATACAGATAATGTGTTAAGAAGGAATCAGTATAGCTCTTAGAGGAGTTATGCCTCACAAGTAAATTTGTGGGAGTTCCCTAAAGGAGTCATGAGTCATGTGAAAAGGGAAATCTGGCTGATAGAGCCTATTCACATTTCTAAACCTCAGTGCAGTTACGCATTAAAGTCTTTTCAAGAAGCTGAGCACCTATGGCCAAAAAGAAAAAAAAGGGCTAAAAGTTGGGAAAAAGAAGGCAGGAGTTAAACAGAGAGTTTTCAAAGTGAAGAACAGCATTTTCCTTCCTTGGGAACTAGTATGGAAATAAAGATGCTCAACATAGTAATGCATGATATAAGTTACTGTAATGCAAAACTTACATTGAGAAAGGAAGTGATAAAATGTGCTGATATCAAGTTATTTGGGATAGTAAAGATAAGTACTGAGTGTGAGGAAGGACTTAATAATACTGAGAAAGTGAGCAAGCAGAAAGGCAGTGCAAATAATTGCAAAAATCTTCCTAACTTAGCATATGAAATGATGGGCCCTGAGCTGGTTATTACCACTGAGAAATGTAATAGTTCCAAAAAGCTGGCGGTTCGGTGCTTAGCAAGAGTAAAACTGCAAACAGAACATTAGCAATCATTAGCAGGAGAACCCAGAACAAATCTGAGATTTGTTCATCAAATCAAGCCTCACAGTGCTAGCGCACACTGCTAGTTCCTCTATTGCAAAAAGGGAGTAAGACAAATACCACAGAAGGTGGCAATTGTGTGATTAGGCTGTAGTTCTTGCCTCAGGATGCTGTAGATGCTAATTCAGACAAGTTTCAAGTGAGCCTGGGAAAACCTAAGGCAGCAAACGCCATTATCAGTTTAAGAAAAAATACCACCCCTTTCTAGGTGTTGAAGAAAGTTCACCCCTTTCTAAGTACAGGAGAAGTAAATCCTGGGTTAGATGGACCTTTCATATGACCAGTAAAAACATTTTTACATTGTCATCACTGCTCTCAAAATATATTATATAAATTGTTCCCTTGTCACTGTGAGAGTCCATGAGCTGATATCTCTGTAGCCACCAGATAAACTGCACCAGCAGATGGGATCATAACACTTGAGCCATCATGTTATATTTCATCCAGCTCAATCCGTTCTTGCTACATGCAGCATGAATTTTGCTGGGACTTTCTGTAACATCCAGGTGAAGCTAATACAAATGGTAAAAGCTCTGCAGAGGTAGCATCTCTAAATTTTCTTTCCTTTTAATATACTGATTCAATTCTTAGATTTGAAATATCTGTGGACTGGGTATGATAACTGAATTATTGAGAAATAGCAGTGCTATCAGATAATAAAGTCTCAGAATCATAGAGAAAATTATTTTGCTCTTCAGAAAGGTGATGGAAAGGACAGCTATGTCTCAAAAGGGCACAGACAATGAAAAGGGAGCTGAAAGCTCCTTAGAAACCAAACCTAACAACCAGAAGACTCAAAACAGTCTTGTGATTGTGACTGCTGTGGACATCTGTCCAACAACTGTGCCAAGAATTCAACTAATAAGCAAGAAATGAACAAAGGAGTGCTGTCTCCTTGGGGAAGCTGTCTGGTACCGTGCAGTTGAGCTCTGAAGAGCACATACTCTGTGGAAGACATGGTACACATGACTATAAACCCTAACACTCCCTTTAGATTGAAGAATGTATTTGAAATGCAGTGTTTTCAAGGCAAGTTTACACACCAAACTTTAACAGCTCAAATGAAATTATGTGAGCCAGGAACAAGGAAACAAGAGAGACATTAGTTGGCATTTTCTATGACTCATCACTTGAAGACAATTTTAATATCCATAAATGAACATAATGCATTACAAGAGACAAAGTTATCCAAACAATAAGTTATATCCATGCCCTGAATAGTCTTGAGGCAGAAACAGATACAAGATAGGATGGATCACTGTAAGCAAGCACAAGAGATGCTGTGGAGTTACAGAACAGAGCTGATGCTAGGACCATGGGTTGTGAAACATCATAATAGGATGTAGGAATATAGGAGGAATTACACCAGTCTGATCTTTGAAGCCTATCAGTCACCTCTATGTTAATATTTGTCTGTATTTCAAGAACAGGTAACAATAATGGTAAGAAAAAATGCTAGCCACAAAGCATACAGTTACTGAAAGTCTTTAGGAAAACCTTCAGGAAACACGTAGGCTACCAAACCACTGGTGAAACAAGATAACTGAAGCTTCAGTACAGAATAAAACTGTCCTTGCATGCAAGGATCCATTTCTACTGTCAAAATCTGAATAGTTTGAGCTGTCCCCATTTCAAACTTAATTTGTAAGCATCAGTGCTCATTTTGTTTCTCCATAAGTTTTGTAACTATTATTGTTATTTCTGTTCTTGGTACAATGATAAGGGAACTTGCTTTTTTTCCAAGCACTATATTTTTTGAAATGGAGCCAACCACATATTTTCAGTATGACATGATTTTTCCTTCACCTGGCTTTACATCACCAAGTGGTACAAAGCTTATGTTCTTACTGTCGGAAAAGCACTTCAAAATCTCATGAAAAATATCATATATTCAAGTAATTATTCACTAACTTCTGCCATCCCTATTCAAAACTGAATCCTCTTCTCTAGTGTATCAGGGCACAGTTATCTGGTGATATATTGAACCACTGAGAAAAAGGGGGTATTTCTCTTCTGTTTCTGCTCACACAAATCGCACTGATAGCACAAACATTTCCAGAGGTTTTTCTTTTCTCCTCTAGGGAAGTGGAGAAAATTCTGCCTTGATTGGAATTGATGTAACTGCAGAAGTAGAAAGACTCCCTGCCTCTGACGTGACCAGACTGATTCCTGAGAAAGTCTGCAATATCCTCTTTTATTGCAAAACATCACTTTACATTAGGAATAAAGGATAGCAAAACCAAGGTCACAGAAGCTGTTATTTATATTATAAGGGCCAATCACACAGCACTGCAGCTCCTTGTTCACATAACATTAATATGCCTCCCTCAATTTAGGCCATGCGTGTACATTGCTAGGTATGCTAACACTCCCCTCCCTCTCCTCACTGATGTGCATCAATCACTCGAAGAGACTGCAGATCTCAGTGGTGCAAAGGACAGAAAACTGCTGGTAAATTCTGCTTCTACAAATGGAGTATCTGAACCTATGACACATCCTGCATCAGTAAAAAATAAACCAAAGTATTCCCTGTCGCAGCTACATTTTGACATGCAATCTAGAAATGTTATCTTTTGAGCCAGACAAAGCATAACATTAGCCTTAGAAATAACAATTATTTTAAACTATGTGAGTCCTGTATCAAACACAGCAGGTGAGATTCAGCTCCAGATTAAGATGCAGAAGTGCAAATGTCGATATGTGAGCTGGCTGGGTAATGTTCCTATGCAGCCAGTAGAGTTCTAGAGCTTAATTACAGCTTTGCTGTTGCTCACACATAAATGGCTAATGTTATTTAAGGTGCTCTAAAGTATCCATGGGGAGGGTAACTACAACACAGGGCCTGCACCCAGGAGCAGCAGCCAGGGGCCAGGGGAGGTACCCAAGGCATCTGATTAGCTATGCTGTGCCTCTATTGAGGCAATAGCTTCTTATCCCTGGTCAGTATTGGGAAAGAGCAGCTCAGCTTGTCCAGATGCATCCCCCAATTCTTCTATCAAATTACTAGGGTGCTTTCACTAGATTTCCACTGGTTAAGAAGGAAGCTTTATTTGCAAATAAATACCTCTACTTCACTACCTCAATTACAGTGTATTAATCTGACTCCCACTGAATGGGCTTAATTCATATGCCTAAACATTCGCAATTTTTTTCCATTTGAGATGCATTAAGGTATCCTGAACTTTCACACAGAGCTGCCAGGTATAACATAGGAGCTATGAGGTATTCATGTGCTTGGAGCTGCACCTGGAGGTATGACCCCACAGCTCAGGGAATCTCAAATGACACCTGATGCTCATGTTTAGAATCTCCATATGTCTGCGTGCTCTCTCCCCTTGAACAATCAGTAAAGTTGATTTATGAGAACCACATCAAGCCAAGGT
>JBCJKH010052180.1:20125-32150 GCA_039877255.1 Loriculus beryllinus
ATGGTAGGTGCCTGTTTCAAAGGCTGGGGAATATCACAACAATAATTAGCATATTTATGTAACACATTGGTGTGTATAGAGGGAAGTTTGAATCTGAGGGGCATTAAAGTCATATAGAGTATTGTTTCCCGAATGGGAGTGATTTGTGGAACTACGGAGCAACAACTTGTTTGGGTTTTTCACCCCCATTCAAGCCACATCTATGTATATACTCAACAGTGCAATGTCTACTCCTGCTCCCAAGAGTGGGTGCACGTTAACACCAGTGTTTCTTCGACTGACAGCTGGTTGCAAAACAAAACCGAACTGCTAAGCTGCTATTAAGAAACTTTTTTTTTTCCTTTGTTTTTTCCCTCCTCAGTTATTTTCCTCCATCTACCCTCATCCCTGGAAGCTCCATCCGTATTGGAATAACCAGCAATTATTCCAATCTCTGTAAGTAGTCTTTTTTCTTTTCTTTTTTTTTTTTTTCTTTAACTGCATTAACAGCATGCCTTGCAGCCATGTACAGCTGTAGGAATATTATATTTAAAGTCCTCCAGCAGATAAACATCAATCCATTAAAAAGCAAACAGCTTCCTGGCTAAGAAAACAACTGGGTTAACAGAAATTGACTTAACCTTGTGATCTACACACAGACAAAACTGACAGAAATGAGTGAGAGGATTGTCTGAAAGAGGACCATAAAATTTGGCACCATGTACAAGTACTTCAATAGTTCTTAAAAAAAAAAAAAAAAAGTCTTCCTTTTCAGCATTTTATCCTACAACAAGAACTTAGCACATTACTGCTAAACCCCATTTACAGATTGAGTGTACTGACAGTCAAAATTTGTATCATTTTGGCACTTGCTAGTGAAACAAGTATAGTTAAAAATTACTTCCAGTCATTGAAATGAAACGATTCCTGACACTTGACTTCCTCCTACTCTCCTTTTTATGACTGACTTCTGTAGTAATTACATGAAAGTTATTTGAAAGGAAATATAACATTACAAGAGCCAATTCTGCCCATGTCACTGTTTTGGCAGAAAACCACATGTGTGCAGGGAAGCAGAGCGGCATAACCAATCTCTTAGAAGAAAGAATGCACATTAGTAAAACTATATGCACAACAATTACCTCTCAGAGGAAGTACTTTAGCTCAAGAAAAGCCATGCTGAAATGTTGTAACTAAATTGTCATAGAATCACAGAACCGCAGACTGGGTTAGGTTATAAGGGACCTTAAAGCTCACCCAGCCCCCTGCCACGGGCAGGAACACCTTCCACTAGAGCAGGTTGCTTAAAACCCTGTCCACCCCAGCCTTGAACACTGCCAGGGATGGGGCAGCCACAGCTTCTCTGGGCAACCTGTGCCACCGCCTCAGCACCCTCACAGGGAAGATTAGTTTCCTAATACCTGAATTGACGCTAATATCTGAAGGTATGATGTGTTAGACTTTCCTCCCCCTCTGTGGTCTGTGCAAATGACCCCTCCACTGCATACTTCACTGCCATGGTGTTCAGAGAAACTGAGGGGAAGTTCATGTTCTCATGGTCTGGCATGTTTATGCAAAACCACACCCTGACCTCAAGGCTTTCTGGCTACCTCCTCACTGAAGACATCTTCAGCTTGTCATGCAATGAGTCGGTACCACGGCAGCACCCAGAGGCAGCTCAGTCACGTAAATACGTATTAAAATCCTTGAACTCAAATGGGCACTGCTTATCATTGCTTATCAAAGAAATGGTTTTTTTCCCTGCAGCTAAAACCTTGCATAGAGATATGGATGGTCTCATCAAACATTTACTGAGCCCTCGTGTCTTCTGAGATGTAGGTGACTCAGATCCTGCTATGTGTCAGCGGTCTTTTCTCCAGGAAGCACATTTATAAGGATTGGTTTATAGCCTATAACCAGAGACAGGTTTTCATAACAGGTTGCCATGGGGGTGGGCGACTGCTAGAGTGTGGCAGAAAACTGTTGAAAGAGGCTAAAGTTGTGAAGAAGTTGAGAATGAAGCTAATATAGCAAGAAGAAATTTCATACATGCATTAGGAAGAAAATAAACGCAGCTACTGTTGATGGCCAGTCAGTCAAAGGAAATTATAAAACTGTCAATAATGATTCAGAAAATGCAGAAGTACTTAGGGGTTTAGTTTATATTTGGAGGAAGGAATATGATGTACCCACATCACATGAAAATGATGAACTGCAGTCAAGTCAGATGATGGTAAAATGCAGCTCCTGGGATAAATACTGTTAAATCATCCAGCCTGCATTGTTTGCACCCAGGAATTGTGAAAAAGCTGACTATGGTCTACTAATATTTCTTGATCTATTTTGGCGTTAACAGCATTAAATGCCGCTAGAGTGAAATTCCAATTCTCACTAGTATTAAAGATAATTTAAGCAAATACAAGTTATTGCTCACTCACCTTTTGGAGTGCTGACATTTACACCAACATCTGCACAGAATTGCAGCTATGCTTGATTGAAAACTCAGCAACTTCCCTAGAACACATTTTCTTATCCGCCCTCCGCTACTTGTGCGGCACCTGAGGCCTTGAGACATTTCCCTAAGAATTTCCTAGTCTAAATCTAAATTTGCTATCAACTCTTAGGCAATTTGCTACAGATTCTTAGAGATTTCTCTAAACCGGATCAGGTGTCATGGAAACGAGGCTTTGGCACCAGCATGTCTTTTTCATCATCATGTCTGACTCTGACGCTTCCATCTGGTGAGCAGTCTGCTAGTCAGTTCAGTCATACAGCATCCTGACTTCTGGTGAGGGGACTGCACCGTTGGCAATTAGAGAACCAAAAGGACACATCTCCTATTTCCTGCAAAGACCTTCTTCCACCGAGATGGCATAAGGACATTTGGTGCTTCTTCTTTGAGCACTGTGGTACAGATTCATTTTCTCCACCTCTGCTCCTTTACACTCCACGTTCACCAATATTCATTGTGGATTTCAATATATATCTCACCACAACTGAGTATACTTGATTCTTTTCCCCAGACCTTCCTATACGTTTACACTCCAGTGCTCCATAATCTGTTTCTAAATTGTATTTTATGTTTTTAAAAGAAAGAATTCAAAGGAGAATTATTCATAAGTAGCCCTTGTTCAGCCCTTACATAATTGATCATAGTTTTGATGAACTGTACTTTATTTTCTTCCCTGTATGTTTTATATCCATGTGAAGATAACCCACTTAGAAATACCTTTGTTTTAGCCTACTTTTTAGTCTGCTTTGTATGCTGCTGCTGTATTGACTGTTTAATCTTTTCACTGGAATATGTTTGCCAACACTGACAGCTACATTAGAAATAATGCATGAAATACTCTTGTGCTGGTATTGCAAAATAGAAGCCATCTCACAGCAGCATCAAGGAATTTTCATATTAAAAGTAATTGAAAAATACATGTAAGTTTGATCAAGGGTAGGAAATACAAACTCTATCAGTAAATAACATGGGGAAAATCGTGCCTTTTTCACTTGTAGATCCTATACAGGACATATAAAGGTATGAGTTAGGAATGGCATGTGAGCAGTAAGGGTGCTACAGAGTGATTTGATTTGTGGCACAGAGAGTATATTTACACAGACAATGCACTACTGTGTGGAAATATCAGAGCTGGCTCTGAACAAACTGGCTCAGAAAGCAGAAGCAGAGTGACTGCATTAGTCTTGCTTTCCATCTGAGCTAATTAGTCCAGCTAATACACAGGCTAAATCAGCTGGCACAGAGCTTTACAACTCTTTATATGGCTTTGTTACTCAGCTTGCTGTCTGACAATGAGCTCTGATAGCACTGCTTGCAAATCTGTTGCACCACAAAGGCCTACATGTACTGCTGCACATCAAGTCTCTATAAGGTATAGAGTGACCCTTTTACTGGAGGAAATACAGCATGGAGGCTTGGGTTCCTGCTGCAGAAGGATAATATATTTCACATGCAGTGTCATATGATGAAGTGCATGGAGAATCTCATGGGCAGATGTTTAGTTCCAGTTCCCAGTATCTCCTCTCATGAGCATCAATATAATAGAGGTTTGTATCGTCCCATCATCTCAAACTGGCCTGTGCAGTTCTTACCCTCTGGGTATTTCAGACCAGATAAGAGAAGCTAAAAGCTTGCTTGGGGTGTTCCAGTGTTAAGGATCTCTACATCTTTCAAACTAAAATTAAGATGAGGCAGCTAATTTGAAACCACCCTTGTCTCCAGAGAGATATAAATAAATGGGAAGTAAAAATATATAGTTGCAACATTCAAGCCACATGACAAAATAAAAAGAAGTTATAAAATATTTGTGAAGAAACAGAAAAAAACCTATGCTCAATCCATGATAAAAATAATTTTCTGTATCCACTCAATTGTTTGTGCAGATTCCTTGACCCCCATGGTTAGGAACTCTGCTGTCCTTTACATTTCATGTTGGAGGATGCATTCCTCAGAGAGAACCACAAAGAATGGTATTTGTTACAACTGGTCTCTTGCACAGACTCTTTAATGCATGCAATATATCTCTGCAAAACTTGTTCACTTCTAATCCATTTAGAAAGGTATTTTGACAAGCCTTCTCCATGGCTGTCAGTAGCATTGTCATGGAGGTGTGAGCATAACTTTGGCAGAAAGGTGCTGTCTCCTGCCAGCAGTCATGACAGCGTGAAGTCAGGTTTTCCCATCTGGTGGCAGGACATTCAGGGAGGGGAGTGGGGCTAAACCCACCTTTTTCAACATAACTGTTAAAGGCTTCCCACTCTTGTCCCTTGCAGAGCACTATGCACCACTACTTCCATAGGTAATTCTGTACCTGTACTTGCCTAAGGTTTATGAATCAGCTTCATCCACTGAAACTTAGATTTTATACTTATGTATTAAGAAATACATGTATTAAGAAATGCTACAAATTCATAAATGGAATTAAAGTACGTGTTAATTATTGGCTCTTTTACTGGCACCAAACCAAATTATAATCTGATGCTCTGCAACAATAATGTTTGGAGGAAACCAACCCCCAAAATCTGTCCTAGAGTGATGCTGCAAGAACCCTCTGCATGCAGGGATCTCAGATTTCACCCAGAAGATAACATCACAGACAAAGCACAATGAGATATTTTTATCAAGAAGCAATGGTTGAGCCCTTGGGGCTTCTGAAAACTTTCTGTCTGTTGAAAATGACACAAAATAAGATGCTTTGAGGCCAGGACATTCCTTCACATCTGAGATAAGCAGTTGTAAATCTGTGTATTCTAATAAGACTGGAGATAACATAGCTGCTATACCAATAAAAATGCACGTCCCCTGCATGGAAGCATCTGCCTTGACAGAAAACAAGAAATATTTCTATCACTACTCCTTTTCACATCCATTGTAGCTGTCAGTGAAATGAGATCCTATAACACAGAGCTGCTGCCCCAACCTGTGTATGCTATCTGGTGACACCAGCAGCATGCTGAGACCACCTTCAGACCTTTGAGCTGACACAGCCAACTCAAAGCCTGTAGGAGCTGTAACTCATCGACCAAGACAGCTTGGAAATCAAAAGACAGAAAATGTGAGTAAAAGTATGAGAAAAAGCGGTGGGAGAGAACAATTCAGAACTAAATGTTGGTGACCAGACATGACTAACCCAGCTGGTAACCAGGTATGAAATGTCACATCATTTACAGGATGTAAGAGCCACATACTGACTACATGGGTGGGTGCTCAAAGGAACCAGACTGAATGAACAGCAACCCTTCCCGAAACGACCAGAATTATGACCATGAGACAGGGGAAATTTACTCAGTCTATTGTCAAACTATCTAAAAGAATGAGACATTGGAAAATGCTTTAAACAGATTTGGCAGAAAGAAAAAGGTGAAGGAGTCTGGAGACAAACTGATCTTTGTTCTCGCTACTTAGGTTCAGGGCTTGACTGGCTTTAGAGACTGAATTATCCTCATCTCTTAACAAATGATCCCTTCAGGTTATGCTTCAAGAATAGAGGCTGGGCAGTGTTTCTGTATGCACTCTGTTGGCAGAGGCTTTGATGTCCAGAGTGTCAATCCAATGCTTTTCAGAAGGCACTGCTATCATTAGAAAAGATTTGCAAAAGGGAAAAAACACAACCATCCCATATAAACTGCCTCACAGACAGGAGTGACAGGAGAGCTTAGCTGAAGACATACCTCATAAAATTGATTAGAGCAGCTGAGACTGATGTCAGTGGAGTTATTCCACATTTCCACCATCACAGCTGTGGTAGTTCAGTCTTTGGAGAGTTGAAATAATATCTTGTTTCAAAGGGAAATCACTGAAACTCAAGCTGTAGGGTTTCATATCGTGATGTAGATAGAAAGGCCAAACAAAACAAACATCAGAACAGTTCTTGAGAGTCAGCAGAATATAAATTATATTCTTCCCTTATTAATTCAAGTTTGTTTTAACTCTCTTTCCTCCTGACTTATTTTTCTCTAGACAAAAATGTTTATAACCAGAGACTCAGATCAGCACCTAGACTAAAGTCTTAAACTTCTGTTTCAGTTCCAGTTGAGGCCACTAACAATCCATAAATATTTGGTGGCCTTGAACTGCTTCCCAGAAAAAAACATGTAAGATTTCAAAATGAGAGATTCTGTGATGTCTCTGTAGCCTATCTTCAGTTCAGACACCAGACATTTGGGTTGAGCTAGATGACCTTTAGAGGTCCCTTCCAACCCAAACCATTCTGTGATTGCTTTAGTACAGCGTTTCCACTTCTCCCCACCTTCTCATTGAAGCTGAAGGAAAGAAGTTGTGGTTCCATTGGTTTCCATTCACAAAGATGCGGATCTGCATGCCAACAATATAGCAATATAAAGCACACACAGTGATGTAGGTGGAAGACCACACAAACATAATCCCACAGCCATATGCAGGGATATGCAATGAGACTGATCACGGGAAATCAAGGCTGAGGGGCACAGCAGGCTGAGCTGTTACCCCGAGAAGTCTTTCATTTTCTGATAGGAATCAAAAGAAACATGAAATTAATGGTTCACTGTCAATTAGAGGGTTAAGAAGTTACAGAAGCTGCTTTGCAGGTCAGGGTTGGGTTTGATTCAATTTACTGTTAACATCACAGGTTCCACTCAGTGAAATTTCCTTCTGAAGCCCCAGTAGCTTTAAAGGTGCCTGAGTGCCTAAGCTGGTTGTAGCCTAAGCCCCCAGGGTTACACAGCATGAGGCCAAACAGACTCATCTCACATCTTCACATACAAGTGTGCTATCTAGTACTTTTGGAGAGACTTAAACACATGGAAATAATGGTGGAGTAAGCAAGGATGAATTTAGAGAGGACTGGCTACTTCACGTAGGGGTAGAATGGGGAATGAACACAGGGTAAAGAGAAGATTTTAATTCCACTCCTTAATTTACTGTGTGCTAATTTTTGGTCATAAACAGTCCTCCTTGCTGCACAATAATACATGCCATGCTAAACCAGATTTTTTAAACAGGTAATTAAGTCAAAAGAAGCACTAGATCCTCTTATGGCATCTTGGGTTAAGCTGTCTAAATATATGAAATATAGGTGTACAGTATGTGAGCTTTACTAATAAGTTCCATTGAACTGTTATTATGAAAAAGGAAATGATCAACCCCTCAATCACCCTTCAGTTGATTCCCATATCGGTCTTCATTCTCAAAAGTGACTCGCTCAAAGCATCTTCACAGCCCACACACATCCACCTTTCAAAAATGAAAGAAGAAAAAAGCAAGAGCCCAGATTTGACCTCTTGGCTTCACTTCAATTATTTATAGTGACACTTTCTTATTTTTGGACTGTGGCTTTTAAGTTTGACACAAAAAATAGCAGCCACCCCCACAGCACCGTTTGCGTAGGGGGAATGTTTTGTACACAAAACCATCTACGTCCCTCCCTTGTGTCTCTCACTCCACCCACACCTCTCATCCTCCAAGACAATCTTGTGTGAAAATTTGTGAGACACATAAAGCAGAAGTCCAGCTCTTGGTTAGTAGTGTTAACATGAGGAAGTTCAGTCAAGCATGTTAGCTGATTGCTTGTTGCATGCTGCAAATAATGGGTCGGTACTTTACAGCAGTTAGACCCTGTCCTGGAAATAGGTATGCAAGTGAACAGTTTATTCATTTCAGTAATAGTATCTCAATGAAAGGAACTATACAGATAGCTATATGAGAACGTCCTGACTAGATCATATGAATTTTCCACAAAGTTCTGCAGCAGCACTCAGCATCAAATACTTCAGAGAAAGGCACAACAAACTATTAGATGGAAAGTTAAAAAATAACTTCCTTGTGAGATTTCCATTGCTGGATACTTCTTTCATGTCCTGAAGTATTTGTATATTCCTGAAAAAAACCCTGTCCTATCTAATATCACTACATTTGTTTTCAGCATTGTGAATTCTGAGCACTGGCCTCTTCTGCACCATTGGTGTTAGTGAAGTCTTGAGGCAGATACGAGCACATGAACACATCATTGTGATAATTTGGCACATCACCTGCTCTGCACTATATGCCCATGCACCCATGCCCATGACTGATCATTTCCACTGCCAGCTTTATAACTCAAATGCTTTAGAAATGAGCAAAACTACAAAGAACATGCCAGCTGAAGCCATTCCCTTGACTATGGCATTGTATTTTGCAGTCTTTATGCATCCAAGGATGTAGGTAATTTTTCTGGCTGGTGCTCCACACTTGGATAACATTTTCCATAGTCAACCTAGGGTTACATCTGGAGTTAATTAATGATAACAGTGACTGTAAGAACTAATAGAATAAATTAATAGCTTAAATTATTCCTTTCCCTGTGATAACCTGAAAATCTTTTGGCCATTGTGTAGCCTATTCATCTCAGGAAGTTAGGTTCTTCCACAGTTCTTCCCAGCACTCAGAACCCTGTTTAATCTAAGCTATGTATTTTTGGCATTTTATATATTGTCTCTTTTCCTAACCTGCCACAAAAAAGAAGGCTAAAGATCCTCATCAAAGCTGTGCTTAGTGCAGTATTGCACCTGGAGGCACCAACAAGACCTTGGTTACTCTTTATGATATCCCAGCCCACCTGAAATGTAAGGGTGTTAGGCTATGTCTTGTGTACACAGGGGAAGTATCTCCTACTGGCAAGAGGCATTAGCTAAGCACCTATGAAAGGAGAATCTCAGGATATCTCTCCTGATCCACCGGAGATAAGGTAACGAGATACTTCAGAAACAGCTCATTGCTTCTAGGCTGACCACTCACTGGTTGTAGAAAAAGAGCTGTAGTATTGTGCAGGTATCTTTGGGTATGTGTGAAATACAATTCAGGGAAAGTTCACAGCAAGATAGCAAGGACTGATTCCTTGCGGGAATGCAATGTTTCACTATTATACCGAGGGTATTTTTTCCCCTTCAGTCAGTTTCTTAAAAAAAATAAAATCAGTCCTTGTCACTGTTTCTCATTTTGTTGGAGGACAAAGAGTTTGCATTTTCTTTCTAACCTGTTCCTGTTTTCTCTAACATCCCACATGTCATTCTTTGGACCACGACAAATGTGGCCTAATGTGAATGTCATTTCAATTAGGAAGAATAAGAACTGGTTTTCTTATGCCTATTCAAAATCTTTATCCATGACCCTTGTTGATGAAGGATATGGATTACCAGAAGGAATAAAACTGACATGTTTTACTCTTGAGAAAAATGATGCAACTTTACTAATAGGACCCACTCTGTTTATAAAGCTGTTCTTTTCAGGTATATGAGGTTTCTCTCAGCTAGAGTTTCACCAGCTTCCAGTTCCTTTCATTACACACAGGCCATACTGGGAACCTCCTGCTATCTGTATTCTGGGTAATCACTAAGCCTGGTATAGTTACTTCTCCCCAGACTTGCTAGCTCCATGTCTTCATGTCCCCCAGCATTCAAGTGAGAGCTCAGCTCCTCAGGAAAACAGTACACCAATATAAAACATTAATTTATCTAGCTGGGCCTTGAAGCACTATTACTGAATGTAACTGCTCCATGTGAGCAAATAAAATCTGTGCTAATTGTGCTCTCTCTGTATAATGATTGCTTCTTAGCTTAAGACCATGAGTTCAGCCACATAACACATAATCAAGAGGTGGGTTGGCAAGACTCACAGGTAGGATAAGACAAGAGTTTAAGGTTCAGGTTGACATAGGCTACGATGTAAGGTGAAGAGTGGATAGTGGAAGACTTTACTAAGGTAATTCTGGGGCGTGTGCCAATAGGACATCCCTATCTAACTGCAGGTCTTCATCTTGCAGAAGTTTGGATGTTCAGATTCATTCTAAGATTTTTGTTGGGAAAAAGTTTAGGCCAGCAGGGGCTGGTGGGGGAAGATCAGTACTGGACTGAGAAGTAACCCTTTCTAAACTCAAGGCAGCAAAGCCCAAGGAGTTCAGTTTATGGCTGTCTCCAGCAGAAATCTGACTGGCATCAACATGGGCCATATGACAGATTTCAGATTTGGGGATGGAAAAAGTTAGTGTATTCCAGTAGGCTGAGGCATCTACAACCTCTAGAGTACCTCCTCTTCCAAAATCAGGCAACCAGCCCAGAAGCCATGAGTCTGTGTTTCTGGCCATGAACATTAAAGGCTTCTTCTGCAGTATTTGGTATACACGCCTATATAAATGAACTTCACAGTGAGACAACCTAGGAATCAAGTCTAAGTCATAGAATATTTCTGGGGTTTTTAATAACAACAGTATTATTTTAAAGATTACTTATAAAAATACAAAGGTAATGTGTAGTTCAGGCTGGGAAGCATAAATTAAACCTAATTAATTAAATTTATTAAGTGTGTGCATGCAAGTGCATTAAAATTCAGCCTTTAATTGTATGACAACACAGTGGTTTTGCTTGTGTTGCTGAATGCGTTGTGTGAATATTCCTCCTCTGTATAAGAAGTACCAGGGCTCAGTAGTTAATGATGGTATAATTAGTAGGGTTCCTATCTTAGATGCTGAAAAAAAAGTAAAATGTCTAATGAATAGGAAAATTATTCCAGAAAGGAGAAATAAAAATGTCCTGATTAAAGAGGCAGAATTTGAACATGCAAAACACTGTGCTCACTTACTAAAAATATAAGTTCAAATGTTCTAAATCATTAAACCAAAAGGACGATTGTCTGACACTTAATGTCTCCAGATTAGAAAGCTTTGCTGCAGGTTAAAGATAACACCACCACCTGAATTCACAGGAGTGTTATAAAGATAACTCATTTTAATTGGCAAATCCAGATTAATTCAGATGTGAAGACAGAAGAACAAGATTTCCTGCAAAGACACATGTCAGTACTGATCTGAATATATTAAAAAAAATGTTTGCAATAGGAATATTGGAAGAAATACTGACAAAGTACACACTCTTATCTAGCAGCGAAAAACAGCACATAAGAACTAAAACCCCCCACCTACATGCTTTTGTGCAGGTATTTTGATGTTTAAAAAAGAAATAGAAGACATAAACGTGTTACAGGAAACATGTGAAGAACATAAAAATCTGGATGTCAAAGTTAGCAACCAGGCAGACAAGTTCAACCAGACAAAAATATCAAAAGTAAAAATAAAGCATTGAGACTATCTGCATGCTTAAAATATGCCAGGCTCATTTTTCTGTCCTGAATTTGGACCTGAATGAGGACTCAATGGAAATAACAGAAGCTATTGCACATTTTTACACTGTAATGACATCAGCACGTACGCAGATGAGACGCTTCAGTGCCCAGCACTTGTATCTTGGTGTGCCCCACTTAACCTGCTGGTACAGGCCAATAAACACCCAGGCAATCACGAGCACTCTTGGTCACAATCTTAAGTCATTCTCTTTGCAAAAAGATCAAACAGACACTTCAGTTGTCACACCAGTAAGCTTCATCAGTATTACCTATGAGAACATCAGAAGCTACTATGTCTGGTTTAAGTAAGATTTAACTTAGAATCATAGAATCACAGAATAGTTAGGGTTGGAAAGGACCTTAAGATCATCCAGTTCCAACCCCCCTGCCATAGGCAGGGACACC
>JBCJKH010052181.1:0-26040 GCA_039877255.1 Loriculus beryllinus
GGCAGTGTTCAAGGCCAGGTTGGACGAAGCCTTGGGTGACATGGTTTAGTGTGAGGTGTCCCTGCTTATGGCAGGGGGGTTGGAACTAGATAATCTTAAGGTCCTTTCCAACCCTAACGATTCTATGATTCTAAGATGAGAAGCAGCCACAGAAGGGAAGACTGCTGTCAGCTAAGAGCAAAGAGATTACAGCCCACTTCTAAATCTTCCCCCCAGCATTGCTTAAGCAGAGAGGGTCTGAAGATAGCACTGACTCATCTTGGATAAGATGTGAGAGAAAAGCTCAGAGTATGGCAAGAGTACACATCGAAAAGGGCTCAAAACTAGTGCCATGGAATTCATAGTAGTGGGATGAGAGACAGGACCTTAAAGGTTGTTATTTGGTTCTGAGTGTTCATAGCATGATGCTACCAGTCAGGCAGCAAAGCACACAAGACTAACATATATAGAATGGGATACTTGGATTGAACTAGCAGAATAACTAAAATGTCAGACAGAAACCCTCATGATGAGAATACACTCACAAGACAGAGGAAATGGAGCCTGACTTTTCCAAAGTGAACATAGACACCTAATCAAAATATTTTCATTGCTGTGACCTCTTAGCACACACACTGTTACCAGTGTCAGTTGGAGCAGCAGATAATGAGAGCCTGGGAAATTCAAGCCATTTTTATTGAGGTCTTTAAATATGGCACTCCCGTTTAAAAAGGCTGACACTGACTTCCATAGGAACTGATCCGTTTGATTAAGTAGACAGGTTTTGGACAAGCAAGAGCATTTTGATGAATACTTCCTGAAAGGAACATGGGGACAAAGAGGGAGTTTAAGGGAAGTTGTGAAAGAAACTTAGAACGAAATGGAAGGGGAGAGGAAGGACACTGAGCCCCAGCCAAGCCCTAGTTACTGCTTTTAACATGTGCCTGGAACTGCATATATGTGAGCATAAGAGGGAAACGAGCCAGAACAAATAAAATTGCAAAGCAAATGCTAAACATGTTTTTCTTCCCCACCTCAAGGGAGAATAAATATTTTATCCTGCTACAGTTCTATTATTTATCTTCTTCATACCACATCCAATTGGGAAGTGAAACTGTTAAGACTTAATGTCAAGGTTTAAGGGAACTGTTTCATTTTGAGTTCAAATGCTTCAGTTTGGCAGCAGAACATCTGCTTCAAATGTTTCAAAGGCTCTTGACATTTACTACACTATGCCCCAAAAAATTCAAGCAACTGAGAGCATCCCTGTGTATATCATAAAACTGAACATTCTTTGCAGCGTGTCCCTCATACACTGTATGTCATCCTGGTGCAGAAAATCAGGTACTATTCTGCACTAAGAATTTTATTTCAATAATGTAGTAATAACACATTTTTATTAGAGTGATAAAAATATCACTCATTTCTCACTATAAATAAAGATGACAGGTTATACAAAAGAGAGCAGGAAAATGGGGGGGGGAGAAGAAAAAGAGGCTTACAGGAAGCACAATGTGCTCTCTTCGGTATTACCCTATAGCACTTTCTTCGTGTATCACTATTTGACTGGATTCAGAGTTGTAGTTTTTTCTCAGTGAATGCCAGTTTAAAAAAGGATTAAAAATCATGCCTTTTCATACAGCTTATGGGTGGTTCTGAGATTACAAAAAGAATGGAATTTTCTCATCGTATTAATTTTCTTTGCTGGCAAGTGACTTTAGGACTCATAAGTTTAGAAACTGTAGAAATATGTTTTAATTGAATCTTTCATATCATAAAAAGCAGCCGAAGACTCTTAGCATCAAAAGAAGACAATATCTAACTCAAGGCCAAATATACTGAATTTGCTTACACTAAGTAATGACAACCACAACGTGAAAATACTTTGTCTTTAAAGGATAACAAATACAAATCACAAGTCAAAATGATAACTAAAACCAATCCCTTCCTTAACAGGAAATCAGTAAAAGAATGAAGTCCTCCTCAAATTTACATGTCCCATGTACACTGGGTGAGTCAATACCAGGTATATAATTTATTTCATGCTATGAGTGCTCAGAGTAAGGTTCAACAGCACCTGTTGGCTGCTCAGTGGTCCCATTAAATCTCTCATCTACAGTCAACATAACAAAATAGCAAAACTGTAAGTCAGACTTAATTCCTACTTATCCATCAATCCCACATAATAGCTCTCAATCCAAATGACAGTCCACACAAAGAAATAATGTAAAAGCATTTCTGGGCCTTTCATCGTTTGTAGACAGATCTTCCTTAATATCACAGCCACAAGAAAGACACACACATGCGAATACGATCTTTGGACTTGATTCATTACAGTGTGTCCTTTGTGGTCCTAAGACCAACCAATGGAAGACATGAAGTGCTAGGAAGATCTTCTCTTACAAGCAGGCAGATCTTCCCCAGGAGGATGGCAGCAGGTCATTTGAAGAGTATGGAGCAAGAAAGAATCACATATGTCAGAGGAAAATGCTCCTATTGCGTGGAGAACTGTGACCTATATTTAATTACAACGGCATTGATGCATTACCACTAGACTAAGAGCTGCTGCAAATGACTGTAAAACTGGTATACCTGGCCAGGCTTTAGCTTTCCAGGAAGAAAAATGAGCCAAAAAGGGCTATGCACAGAAAGTTGAAATCAGTACTAAACTTGGACTCACATTATGCAACCAAATGAAACGGGATATTTTTCATACACTCAGGCAAATGTCATAGCAGGGAAAAGTGATGCTGACCAGGATGTGAATGTAGCCAAGTCACTCTTCCAGAGAACTCTCTAAAAACGACTTGTAAGAAGGATTCCAGTTTCCAAACACAGATGTTACCAAAAGAGGCTAAACAAATGAGTTGAGTTTGTTGATCTGAAGGAAGCTCTGTAGGCTAAGTATCCTGCCAGCATACTCGACATATTACAGTATGACAAATACATCTTCCAGTGTTCACACACAGGGGTGATATGGATTCCACTGCCTATAGACCAGTTCTGTGAGATGCAGATATGTGGGGTGGGACAGAGGTCATCAGTTACTGACACTGGACAGAATGTGTGCTACAAATGCTGGATGTATAGCACAGCTACTATTGGCCATAATCCTACCAAGGCCACAGAAAGCAACATGCTACCTTCCCCACTTTTAGACATAAAAGATACTTTGCACCCCACTCCATAAAAAATTGAATACGAGATGTACAACAATGGCAGATTCTAATCAAGTATTAGGTAATAATGATAAATACAGTGTACTAATGACCACTTATGTCTCTATAGCACAGAACAAACTACAGAAATACATCTGCATTCAGCTCCAGAGACATTGTACAGCTCCTAACCCCATCTGCATGAAAAATTGGAAGTGTAATCTAAAATAAATTTACTTGTCCTAATAATTCTTCAACTTAGGAAAATGACAGATTTAAGCAAAATTCACAATAACCTTTTTCACTCATTACTAAGGTTGCCATTTTGCTTGCCAACCTGTCAAACCCCAGATTCCAAATCTAAATGAGATGGGATATGTTTCATACACTTAAGCGAAAGACACAGTGGAAGAAAGAGATGTTGCCCAGGTTGTGTATGAAGCTGAGTCATCCTTCCAGAGAACTCTCCAAACACCACTTTGTAAGTCTAACTACCTCAACAGCTCCAACATAAACTATGTTCTCTTTGAAATGCAAATCTCAACAACACATCATAAAATCATATCAACTTCCTAGAAGAGATTAATATACATCAGCTAAGAAGAAAGAGAGCAGCTTGCCACAAGTATTTCTTGGGAGCAAGCAGGTATGCTATGGTTACCACAGTAGAAAAGTGAATTTCCACTCATTTAGGTCTAAATTTACTTTGTCCTTCTTCCTGTAACTAAAGAACTGTAACTGGGAGAAAGAAAGATACTGCAATTACAGAACAAACTGGAGATTAAATAGAGAGAACCTGAGCTAGCTTTCAGCACAAGTACTGACTGCAGCCTAGCTGCCACTACATAAACATTCTCTAGTGCTACAAAAATACCAACAACTAGACTAACTTCTCTTAAAATTTGAAAATCATGAGTATCATAACTCTATGAGCTGAAAGTAACCTCTTTAGCCTTAGAAACAACAGTTATTTCATTGTTGATGCTATTTAACTTTATCAAGGTGTTTATATTGTGGTTCTGGCAATCAGGAAAGGTGCCTGTGGACTGGAAGAAAGAACATGTCACCCCAGCCTTCAAAACAGGCAAGGGAGAGGACTCTGGAAACTACAGGCCAGCCAGCCAGCCTCACATCAGTCCCTGGAGGGGATCAGGAGCAGTCAGCATGGATTCACCAAAGGGAAATCATGCTTAACCAATTTCACTGCCTTTTATGATAGGACAACTGGCTAGAAAGGTGAGGGGAGAGCAGTGGATGTTGTCTACCTGCATTTCAGTGAGGCTTTTGACACAGTCTCCCATGACATCCTCTTAGGTAAGCTCAGGAAGCACAGTCTGGACAAGTGGATGGTGAGGGGATTGAGAAGTGGCTGAACAGCAGGTCTCAGAAGGCTCTGATCAGTGGCACAGATAAGTCTAGTTGGACACATGTAATGGTGTTCCTCAAGGGTCAATATTGGGTCCAGTACTGTTTAACTTACTCATCAATAGCTGGAGGAATGGCTGACTAAGCACTTGAGTAAGTTGCCCAGAGAGGCTGTAGAGTCTCCTTCCCTGGAGATATTCAAAGGGTGTTTGGACCTAATCCTAAGGAATGTGCTGTGGGTGACCCTGCTTGAACAGAGAGGTTGGACTAGATGACCTGCAATGGCCCCTTTGAACTTCAACCACTCTGTGACTTCTTTCAGGTTTCTGTTTATTGATATTGGAACATGTTTAGATAAAACCATGAGAACAAACAGTTTCTGGGTTTTGCAAGTTTTTGGTTAATCTATTTAGACACTGTGGAACTGGGTTATATTTTAAGTATTCACATTACATTCTAAGTATTCACATTACATTCGGAACAAATTGTGCCTGCTTTGCTTTTAAGAATCCCGTCAAAAATGCTTCTTTAGATCTTTACTAAATTTTGATGCATTTTATCTGTCTTAACAAGACAGTAAGTATGAATCTTACCCTGTTACCTGTGGTTAAAAAAGTGGTTAAAAAAGCACTTAAATGTATTCTTAGATTTATTTCTGTTTTGTGGAACACTTAAACCAATGGAGGTCTCTTCCAACTGAAAATACTATATTCTAAGTCTCATTGTCTTCAGTAAGAATTTATGTGAATCAAATTAAGCATGTCCTTAAACTCATCTGATAAGGAAGTTCTTCTATATCAGGGTTGAAATGCTACCACTTCCAAACACTATTTGACTGCAGGAACATCTTCCTTTATATCTTGATGTCATCTGTGCACTGAGTACATGTAATACACACACAGAGTCCTTGCACCCTTTATATGTTGAGTGACTTAGGAAAAGAGGTCAGAAGTCATTTTCTCTGTCCATAAACTTTAATGAACCTATTTTTTGGTAACTTATTTTCAGGATTGCATTGCCAAATCGGAAATAAAGGCATCAAAAATACCTATTTGTAGCTCTTGAGAATGTACTCTAAGAGTAACACTCCTGAAGATGCTCATACAAGTGCATGAACTAATACAGCAGAAGAAAAAGCACATCTCTGTCAGTGCTACACTTGGAAACCAAGCAAACATATATTTCTATAATCTTACCCACGTGTTAAGACTTCTCAATACTAAGGCACAACAAGTGTAAGCATTAAGAATATGAACACTGACATAACTGACATATGCACACTACAAGACAACACCAACCAAACATCCAGAAAATAGGTAAAGGCCTTTCAGGCCATTACTTTGGACCAAGTCAGTCTGATAAGGACCAGGCGGTATCAGAACCATCCAGCCTGAAGCCCTTTCACTAGCACTGGTACTAGACGAAGAAATTGGACTTGAAAATGGATTTTAAATTACAAAATGCTACAAATCATTAATGAAAAATAGGAATTCTGTGGTTTTCAATTAACTTTTGATAGATAATTTCCACACAAGACTCTCTTTTTATTAATCATACACACAGACTAGGTGACCTTTGAAGGTCCTTTCCAACCCAAACTGCTCTAAGAGTCCATGATTTATGTCTTACAAAAAACTACACTATCTCTGCCTTGAAGGACTTCAATAACCTTACTTCAAAACTCATTTTTCAGAAGCCTGTAATTCTGCCATTAAAACATATACTCCTGGCTGAAACCCCACATTCAGAAGTTTTAGTCCACAAGCATTCTTCCAGTTTAATTTGGTTTAAATCAGAGTCTTCTCAAGTTATAAAATTGTAAAACAAAAGCTGTATGGTTTTACTTTTTAGAAAAATATTCTTATTACTCAAAACCAGCTTTGAATTTCCCAACTCTGATTTGTAAATGAATGCATATACCTAAATTTAAATGTGATATTTTACGTTAATTTACCCCTCAAGCACTCTAAGTGAAATGAAACCAGCCTATACAAGTCAGAGACAAATGCAGTCAACGCATCTTATGTAGATTAGGAAACTAATACTGTTGAACATATATACTTGCTATCCTTCTATAAAGATGTTCAACACGGTTCAGTGTGTATAGATACACTTTCCCAACATTTATGTTTTTTCTCCAGCTATGCATTTTTCTTCACCCCAGCAGTCTCCTCCATCTACTGCTCCAGTTTCAGTGCCCTGACACCACTTCCACATACCCCTCTTCCATCCTGTATGTGGTCAATCAACAAGTACATCACAGAAACTCACAGCGTCCAAAACCATTATGTTCCCTTACTCTGAAGATCAAATGAACTCTCCACAACTCGGAGCCCCAGCTCCAACTAGATAGAGAATTTTCTGGAATTCTTACATATTATGCAACCCAAGAATCCCACCTGAAGTTAGGTAAGTAATTATTCTGTACTTGACACAGAGCTCTGACTAAGCAGCCCAGGTTTAGGAATGTTCCAACTGGCACGTGCTGAAATGCTTTAAAGCATTAGCCAGTGAGTCACCACATTCTGCCAGTTAAAAAATCAGTTATGTACTCTACATCACACAGAAACAATCTTCTCCTTCAGAAATCTCTCCTGGTTGGGAATCGATCAATACTGCTTAACTTCAACTATGCTTTTTACTTTTACATGCACAGTTCGTAAAACTTGAGGAAGCACCTGCTGCCAAAGGGACCTATCTAATACACTATTTTTTGATTCCTGGCATTAAAAGAAAAGCTTGAGTATTTGTGGCACTTTCATAGCCCCAAAAGAATCTCAGCTTTCTTCCCACTGGCACAGACATTGTAATTCAGAACTAGTTCAATCGCTGCTTGCAAGAACAATTGAAAGTTAAAAAACAAAGGTCACATAGCAAGCCCAAAAATGATTCAAGAGACTCTTCATGTACTGAAGAAATTCTCATCCTGTGCACTGAGGGTTTGTTCTTATACTATTAAAAGTGGTACTATTGTTATTCAGAGTTGCCTATTTTTTCTTCCCTCCATTCTTTATATATCAAAAAAAAACCAAAAACAAGAACAGTGTGTTATAAAACACACTCAAAACAACAGAAAGAGATTTACTTGCTCACATCTTCCAGAAGAGAAGTTTATCTCCTTTTCAGTCTTCTCCCAGTGAGTAAGAACTGTTTATCACTTATACCTTTTATAACTGTACTTGTATTTCAGTATTTTGCTCAAATTAAGACTTGCCCCAAGTCAGTTCTGGATTTATGAATATTCCATCAATATTACTGCAACTAGAATGAGCCCGACTCAGTGCTGCATCTCAAGGACCTTACAAGGCAAAGGAACTTTCCAGCGGACTTTTCTCTACTTGGAATTCTGTTTTATACATCACTAAACAGGCAACAATATGGATTTACCAGCATCCTTCAGAGGACAACTTGCAAGCCTCAATTCACAGTTTGTTCCTTTAACAAGGTATCGTCAGTCATGCAAAGTATCCCTCAATATCCTAACCGAGTGGTATAGCAACATACAATACGTAAGTATCACTCTACTAAAATTGTCTTGAGAAAACTTCAAATGGAGAGAGATAGCAACACTTCATCTGAAATGGAACAAACAGGAGTATTAGATAAAGCAGGGCAAGGGTAAGAAAGAATTTCCTAGTTTCAAAGTCACATCCATACATGCAATCAGCAGCTTCAAATGGATTTTATAATCGCATGTCTGCTTCAAGATTCTAACAGGCTACATATCATGCTCTAATTAACCACCTCTTAATCATGTCCTAGTATGTCAATGGGATTATAAAATATCTTCCAATTGGAGCAGTTACTTCAATTTGTCCTAGTTATGCAGAGGCTCCTGAGAAAATATTTTGGTCATACCTAAAAAAAACCCATAAATATTTAAAGTCTGTTGTAACCAATAAAATTGGTTACTTCTTTTGTTTGGTTTCATTTCTCACAAAAAATACAGCTGCTTAATTTTATGTCCATTATGCATCTCCATAGCATTCTGTCCACTTATTTTTTGGCAGTGAAAAAGGAAGTGAGATGTCATAAGTGAAAAGAACTGATGTAATAAGAGTTACTGAACATACTTTATCTCGATCAGATATGTGAACCTCATCCTTTTACTATTCATTTTCTCCTTCCTGTACACCTGGGTCACATTTCCTTCATTAAGAGGAAAAACCCGAGCTATACATTCCCATTATCCAATAAACAGAAATTGAAGTGCCAAATTCTTCAGTTTGATGACCTCATCAGAGGTAAGCTGACAAAGATGTACTCACTTCCACTTACAGATATTTCTAGCCTTTTACTTGTGTTTTCTAGCATAACAAAAAATCCCTTTCGCACAGCCAGTCTTCATTATTGCTTCCTAAGCCTGTTCTATGCAGCTTTAATTGGTGCTACTATGTCAAATTCTCAACAGCAGTGGACAGAATCGTAAGTCCTCTGTTTTCCTGAGTTTGTATAAACGCAGAGATTTTTGCAGGATGCCACAGAAACCTGGCATATCACAATAATACAATTTCCTACTTGAGAACTTACACAAGATGCTAGAATCCCATAAGTAAGTTTCCTAGCGCTAACTTGCAATGCAGTTCCTAAATACTAAAACAAATATAACTTAAATGAATACTTCTGATATACTGAAGTCACACCAGATATTGATTGCAATTTTGCTGTGAAAAAGTCAGAATGTACTGAAGGAAAAAACAGAAGAATAAGTCAAATTTGAATGAGAAAAGGGCTAGTCTGTTCAAACATCTCTACTTTGACTAAACATAGGAGTACGTACTTATCTTTGTAGGATATAAGGTGATTGCACTTAAACGGTACAGCATCAGTGATTACAGCTGCACTTTAACTTAGTTTTATTCTTCACTGGTTCTTTTATTTTGCTAGAAACTAACTTGAATGAACAAAACCCCATCCTTCTTGCACATCAGGGTGAAAGCCTCGGTTTTCAAGCTACGTAAGCGTCCCTACTGCAAACCCTTGCCTAAAACGATGTTCCACTTCTAAATCACAAGTTATCGGAGCTGGCAATTCTTAACTACTCACCACTACATGTTCCTGTGTTTCTTTCTGATCAACACTTCACTTTCCAGAATACTACCACACTGCACCTCCAAAACCAATCTGTATCTCACTGATTGTTAAGCCTTCACACGGAATGTTTGAAGAAGAGTCTGAGGCATTCTCTAACGAAATGCATCCTTAAAATATAGAAATCTCTTACAAGCATACAAGAAAACTCTCCAGATGAAAAAATCTGTACGTCTCTTGATGCAAATTGGTAGTGGTATGTACCATGCCTGTAAATCAAATTAGCAAATTTAACAAACAACAGTTGGCAGGAAACGAACAGTACTCCTGCCCCTGGGCTGCTGTCCTGTAAAATAAACCAATGATTTATTAAATACGTTTAACCTACATGAGAGCAGTCATAACAGCCCTCCACAGGTTCAATGCACTTTAAGAGATCATTTGCTCTTTGTACACAGAATAAGTGCCGTCCACAGAAAATGAACACAAAGCTATACAGTTACTAAGCCTTGGTATTTTACTAAGGAAATACACCAACCAAAAACTACCCTTTAAAAACCAGAGCAACCAAAGAACATCTCCAGCACAGGTTACACTTGTTTGTTCCGTCTCCACCATCCTATTAAGAGAGTCACTATTGCCTTGATTCACCCAGTTACTTAAGCATATGTCTAATTTTAAGAACATGAATAATCCCCTGAAGTGAAATGACTACTCAATTAAAGTTAGACATATGCTTAAGTACCTTGATGAATTGAAGCCTCTAATTGCCTACAGTTGTTTCTGCCAATTTTGCTGCAAGTACAAGACCCGAGTTTTGCCAGTGAAAATGTGATACCATAACGCTTTTATCACTGTAGACATTAATTTTATTTAAACTCCCTTCTTTCAAGTTTGTTTTTCCACACGTAGTTCTAGGCAAAGACCTCATCACAGTTGATACAATGAAGAAAATTACATTTTAAGTGTAAAATAAATGTGAGGGTTTGGTTTCTCTTCCATCTGTTTATAGAAAATCTTTGCTGACGTATGAAGTGTAAAACTTGGAAAAGAGATAGGAGACTTGCTACTTCAAGTAGCTGATACTGAATTTATTGGGCAAAGACACAAATTGCATGATGATGGATGGAATGAATACAAAAAGGTTTCACTTCAGTAGAGTTTTCCAAGATAGGAAGCTCTGCAGTGCTTTCAAGAACTAGGGTCCTGGGCTTACTGCAGCATCCTGTGAAGACTACAGGAAGATTTACATCAAATTTTGAGAGAGGACTTGAACTGTTGCTTCTCACAAACTATCAGCTTCCCCTTGTTTGGAAGAAACTACTTGACAATACCTGCTACAAGTTGCTATTCTTTAATGGTTTCTAAAAAATAGGGTAAGAAATAAAAGGAAAAGGGAAGGAATATAAAAAACAACAATCTCTATAAACAAAATTAAATCCTTGTAAAATATGTACCTCAGATCTATTAAAACCTTTATAAGCATACTATTAAAAACACAGCACAATTTATAACAAAAATAATCACAGTACAGAGCATTCAAAAATTGTTGGAAAAGGAAAAAATGCTAACGTGACTTTACAGATGAAAAGGAATGACTACTACTTCCTTCAAATCGGTGTCTCAAGAATTCACAATCAGACAAGCCCCAGTTCTGAACAACACGGGAGAAATGGAAACATACAATGGGAGTTTTCAGGAATACATACTTGCAAAAAGAATACAACAGGGAAAAAAGGAGGGTGGGGGAAACTGCTCTGTAGTAGCTTAACCTGCTTACCCCTATCTAGCAGAGGTAAATATGTTATTAATCTAACACAAGCATGACTTCACCAAGCATACATTTCAAACCTTATTCCGTGCTCCCAAGAATACCCTTCCACTCCAAGTCCTCCTACGTGTAGCTATGTAACACACAAAGTATATCTCACTGCAACATACGCTTACTTAATAATTACCATTTTGGGTTAACATTCTTAAAATACCTTTTAGAATGATACAGATTAAATCTGTTCCACTAGATTAAAAACATACAAAGAAATACCTGTCGTTTCACTGTTACTATATTAACTCCCAGATTTCCCTCGAGAAAACAGAAGAGGAAGCTAACCTGATTTTCCACTTTAAACTATGTCCTCTGAGCAACTTTAGTGTTAAAATTTCTGCTAAGACAATCACTGCTTCCAATTTTCCCCTGAAGCTACGAGTGTTCACGACCACAGTTTGTTAAGAGTTATACACTGAACTTTAAACTTTGAAGAAAATGCCACAAACAAATCCAAATAAAGCATGCACCTGCTCCCATACTTAATTCTTCTCCACATTTGGTGAGGTTTTCGAGTCCTCTTATTCAATAATAGTCTGAATCACATCCTGGTTTCAAAAAAATAATGAAATAAAATAACAACCCGCAAATAGTTCCTCAAAAATCTCTGGGTTTTTATTTCAAAAGTTTTATAACTAAACAGGGTTCAGCTCCTGCAGTAACTCTACAGATTGTTTCCACCCACACAAAAAAATCCCAGCCTACTTAGTGTACAATTTATACTCGAGTTGTGTATCGCTATTTTCCAAGTGAAAACAAAATCAACAGAGTGAAGCGTAGAGTTCATGCTAACTCCAGAGAAAACAAAGACCAATATATCTTGTTCAAACAGTAAGTGAAATCGTGAAAGCTCACAAGGAGCAGGAGGGGAAGTTAAACCTTTAACTGAACTATTGCAAATGGCTAAAAGTAAATGTAGGGCCTTGGAGGGGGTGAGAAAAGAGAAGGACGTGAGGGTTGAAATCCTGCAGCATTTTTACAATGGCTTTTTACAATTCATTCATTTCCAGATGACGAAGAGCAACTTTGCAGGCAAGGGAAGAGCACCTGAAGAGGAACAAAGATACCCTTGCTATGAATTTGTCATCTTTTTCTTGCTCCCTAACAAAATTCAGAGAAACAGTAAGAATATGTAAAGGAAAAAAATTCAACACTTGAAAACCCCTCGTATAAGCACATCCATGACCAGGCAGAAAAATCACCTATTTGGAACATGTTTTGCTTTATTCTAAACTATTTTTGTTAACACATTGAGTTCCATAATCTACACTATTTCTGTGTGCCCCCACATCCACACAAACAGAGCCCCAAGCAAATAATTACTTTTCCTGTTTACGTAAAATAATTATGCAGGATTTCCTGAGAACATGATTTTCAAATTAGGGACAAACCAAACTGAAGAGTCTCTGTTTCCTTTACCACAGGAAATGTAGTGGATTTGGTTTTAAACTCAATTTATATATCAATTAAAAAGCTGGATGTTCTTATCTGTGACTGAGTTGTGGCAACTTTTGAAAGTTGGGGAAAACAATGCTCTAACAAGTACTGAGCTGTTGAAAATATCTTTTAGAAATGTTAAATTTAATAGCTCTCTAGTGCATGTCTGGGATTTCTTTGTAATCTTGTTGAGCAATGTGTAATATTTTGGCAAAATCCCAAACCCACTCAGTTAGTAGTAGTAGAGAAAAGGAAAGGCTATAAAGTGAATTTGTTGTCTCTTTTTTTTTATTAGTTTTAGAAACTTTAAACATAAAAAGAAATTTTGCTTTACATTAACTTCACCCTGTTGCTGCATTCCAGAAACGTAGTGCAGATTCGCATGTGCTCCATATGTATCTTTCTATATCTGCCCTACCTGGCCTAAGCAATTACGGTGCATGTGCTGACCAGCTGTGAAGGGAGAAGGAGGGGGAAGGGGAAAGGGGAAACAACAGAGCTTTGCACTTGGAAAGCAGAGAGCTGAATTTCCTGGCTTACCCTGTGGCCCACTTAATGTCTTCAATCAGGTGACCAAAAGAGGCAAGTAAATTACACAGGAGCAGGCACTGGATGTCAAACAATAGATTATAGCCACGCAGCATCCCCATTTCCTTTTCTGATCACTGCAGCTCCAATGTGCGTGAGCTACATCCTAGCTAAGCAAATGTTTACAGTTGCTTCTCCACATGCTTCATTTCCAAGAGAACTGAGTATGATGCTGCAATCCACATATTCCTTCTCATTTTAGGAACTTGATATTCTTAATTTTACTGACAAATTAATCTGAAATACTACTACTACCCTTACTACCTACGTGTGGAATAATGTAATACAGCTCAATGCAGTACGACAGTCGATAAAACCACAGTTACACAAGCAATGATGTGATTTCTTCTAAAGTATATTTTCAACATACTGAAGAGGCTTTTGTAATGAATCCACTAGTTTTTAATCTGCAGCAAGATGTCATCTGTAACTGAATATCAAATATTGGCCTCATGGATGTTACAGAGCTAAACAAAAAATGTACAGTTTACCTCTGAGTTTATTCTTAGCTTTTAGTATACATATTAGAAAAAGCAAAGAATGATAAAACATAAATTGCTTACTTCTAGCACTCTAATTATGACTTTCTGCATCCCTTTTTCCTTAATAAATTTTCCTGATTTTATTTTCTATTGGTGGTTGATGTTCAGAAAGTATGCACACAGAATCACATTAAGAAACACCTGTGACAATATAAATAGGTGTGGAGCAGGAAAACTTAGTCCAAATGGCAGGCAGATATTCTTGCCTCTCACTCTTTTTCTGGTTACTTGTCTGACAGGCATAGCTCATACCTGATATTTTAAATGTCCTATCACATGCATTGGCAGTGCTATAATTTCAGATTTGATGCTTCCCAGCTATAGCAGATTTTTAGCTCATCAGCTCAAAAAAGCAGCTGTCTGCAAGATGGGTTCATCTATTCTCCTCATCTTTTCTACTTCAAATGTTCTTTAAAAAAAAACTTGTGTGAATCCCTCAACAGTAAAAAGCATCACTATATTAATTCACATGTGGCAAACACAGCATCTTCCCTGCCTGAGCTGAAACTGCCATCATATCATTACTCACTCACCAAGTGTTGCCAGTTCCACTGCAGCCACTTCCATAATGGTTCCGGAGACATTCAGTCTGCGGTATTTCTAATTCTCATTACAACTCTTTTACATATACTTTTTAAGATGTTCTTGGAGAGCAACATCAGAACAACAACAGATTTGAATAGCATTTTAAATATAGCGGATATGAGGTTTGTCTCTAATGGCCTCTTGGACATGTTAAAAGCCCGGTTTATCCACCAGAAGGCATAAGTGAAGAGTTTGGAAGTCGGGTTATAAGGAATGTTTTGGGGTAGGGACGTCAAGTGGAGCGTCTCTTGCTGGAATTACAGCAGACAGTACCGTGAATGATTACACGATGCCAAGCCACATACTCAAAATCACTCAGCTCTCCCAAAAATTGTGAGGTTGGCTTAAGAGCTATGAGATGCTCTAAACCAACAACAATCAGTGTTTTCCTCTTTCAGGATTTTTGAGCTTCAGGGAGAAGCCACTTTCCCTTCCAAGTCCTGACGAGTTGATACATTACTGATGAGTCTGGTGAGTCTGATATACATTACTGAAAACAAAATACCGTTTACATCCAGACAGTAAAGTCCCACTAAATCAAGAACAGGGTCTTGATTCCCCCAAGGAGTTGAAATCAAAGATGCAAAAGCCAAATAACTGAGGAGGTTTTTATTAAAATGGCGGGCAGAAACACACAAAGCCTAGCACGCTGCCAAGTCAACTTGGGTGATTCTGTAAAGGAGTCAGTTGTCTGTCTTCTGTTTACACCAAAGCAACTTTTGCAACTCATAATATAAGGCAGAAGAAAAAGGAGGTGGAAAAGGAATCAGAAGACTGATAAATGGACATCAATTTTCTATCAATCTATATTAGAGTATTATGCCACCCATGATTTTCAGAACTGGTACATTAGTACTAGGCAAGGAGGTAATGGGTACATCTGCCAATATTTCAATATCAGAACCTCATTTCTGCAGGGCTCTATTTCACAGCAACATGCTGTCTATCCAGTGTCTCCTTGCTTACATTCATCACATCATCAAGTAGCATTTTACACAAAACCTGGAATTGGCACATTTCTCAGCAAGGTAGTGTTTTAACTCCTATTTCCAGGTGAAATCCATAAACCTGAGGGCAGAAGTTAATCAACAGGTCTTACATTGTCTCTGAACTCATACTTAACTTCTGCTTTTAAAGGATTAAATTGGATTTGAGTGATTTAAGTCTCCTGAAAATGCTTTGCACAGTAATCAGTGCCATCTGAAACTAACTTATGACCCTCTTGATTCCTATGAGCATCCACAATCTCCAAAAGCAGCCCATCTGCCTACTGTTTATCTGTTACTATTTTATTAGTTGCATTAAAATAATACCTACTGACTATTATGCACTACACAAATATACACTCAGTGAGTTCATGAGCAAAGGCAGAGTAGCACACCACCGTGGCAATATAAGGTGAAACTTGGGTTACATGACAAAATAGCAGCGCTGAGAGTGTGCTTCTGAACACTCAAAGTTTTCCAATGTCATGATCTGCTAGGGTTTCTTTCGGTATCCTTGCAGAAGAGTCTGAGGAAGCTGCACACTAGCAGCCTGGGGACAGGAAAGAGAAACTAGAGCTTAGAAATGTGCAAACACAGCGACTGAGTGAAAAAAAAATATTAAGTTAAATGAAGCAAATTATATTTCAGCACTTACCTCCCAGTAAGAAACACAGACAGCCCCCCAGAACAACCAGAAAATGGGCAGCAGCCACTACTGACATGCAAAGTACAAATACATAGACTTGGATGCCTGTCTTTGCTCGGCAGACTGCAGTGAAGAGTAGTACCAACTTAAGTAAAGCTGTATGAGAAACAGAGCTACCAACTAGCTGGATATCACCCAAAGGAATTATGAACTATTCTGAACACAGAAGAATACTATCAACTGTTCATGGGTCATTTCAATATTCTCATTAATAATTCAAATATTTAGAGAAGAAACAATGTACATCAAACTTGAAGATGCCACAAAACTTGAAGGCACTGCAAGTACTGGACAGACTAAATAGAACTGAAAATGACTGCAACTAACCGGGAGATGAAGTCTGAAGGCAAGAGGGTAAAATTCAACAAGGAAAATCAACTGGGAGGTTCTAGAATTACGCATGAGCAATTCAACGACATGAATAATTCATGTACAAGAGAGAAAGATCAAGAATGTACATGTTTCACAAACTCAACATGAATTAAACAAAGGCTCCTTTGCAACAGCAGGGTAACATTAAAGTGGCATTTCAGAACACCAGCAGAACCCGCAAGCTTCATGACATACTCTTTCTGTTGTACTTCAAGATGATAAAAGTGGAGCTGGAGTAATGTACTGCATTTGGTTCTGGACACCACAAAAATGTTGAATTTCCAAAAAAGAAAGCACAGAGAACAGCAGTTCAGTTCCGGAAAGCATGATCTCAAGGGAAAGACTAAGCAAATTGGGAATGTTTAGCCTAGAGAAGACAAACATTCCAGCCCATAATGTTACAAAAGACTACTGAAAAGAGAAAGGAATCTGGCTTCTCTGTTAGAAAGCTTTTCTTAATGTCAGTTTTGGCTCTTCCTAGCTGCAATTTAAACACCTCTTGCCTTGTATGCCACAGAGATAATGAATAGTGAAGCACTAAAATGAAAAACATGGCGGTTGTGGAGTCTCAGAACAGGCAAATATCTGTAGAGAGCAGAACTGCTAAAAATTATCTTACATGGAAAAGGAACAGCCCCATCCAAGACTCCTATACTTTTTCCTTGCTTCCAGCATTCAAACTAGCTCACACACTTTTACATCACAGTGCTCGATGCCATGTAGTCACACCTTCAAAGACACGAATAATCCCTTTTGCACAGCTTGTGAACAAATCATTAGGCAAACACAGACCAAGCAGGAAAAAAGCAGAAGGAAGAGACCAGCTCTTTACAGACAGAGGAGGGGCACACAAAATTCCAATCACAACAGCAGCAGTCACATCTCAAAGCATAGATAGAAATGTGGTAAGAAACACAGCACTAGAAGTTCTGGAAGCAATCACCACTTCATTACTTGCTGCAACCTGGAACTGATGATTTTCAAGAAACTGCTCTACCTCATACCAGAAATGGCTTGGATATACACACCCAAAAAAGCATTAAATGAGGTGGCAAGAAGCACCCAAAACAGAAATAAGATAGCTGTTTTACAAGCAAAGGTAGACCTACATTTCTGAGCTCCAGACCAATCTCTTGACAACAAATCATTTATACTATCTTTGTAAATCTGACAAATATGATGAATGTTTGAAGAAGCTCACATGAGATGCACAGGAAACCACTATAAGATCCACGGATATTCTCTGTTGCTTTCAGCACCTGGTACTTGAGAAAAAAAACTATATAACTGTTTTCTCCTCATCATTATTACTCAGAACTGCAAAATGGCAGGAAATAAAATTACTTAAGGATCTCTAAGGAGTTTGAAAGGGTAATAGTGAAAAGATAGCATAATTATGCATGAGTGCTAAGAGGTATCACTAATAACAATCTCTTAAATTAGGTACCTGATCAGATTCTTAATACACAGAATTCTGCCCAATGCCCTCCTCCTCATTCATGGATTTAATACATCAGTAAGCACTGTATTTGTTAACAGATCTCAGATTCTTTTGTGACTCCAACTGTAGTGTGATGGTCATTTTTACTTCTCACTTATGCTCCAACTCTGACAAACTGACGAATGCAAAATGGCTATGTAAAAATGGGCAACATCAGGAATATCAAATGAAATCCTGAAATTCATTCTTATATTTAAAACTCTCAAATAAAATACTGTAAGCTTGTACACAAAAGAGGCAGAAATGATTCACGGTTTTGTGGAAGCACTAAAATAAGACTTGAGGCCCATTGTTCTAAGCCTCAAGCTAAATTGCACTCCCTCTGCCCCAGTGAGCTAAGTTAGTAACTTGTGTGTACTACAAAAGGCTTTGTTGCATTGTTACAACCATTATTCATGGTCAAAATCCTCTAGCCACTCTCACAACCACATATGCCAAGTATAAATTTGACAAGTCCAAAAACTGTCTCTGTTTAGAAGATACATTATCGTACAGACTAACATTGGTATTTACAATATTCTATATCTTTTGTCTCTATTTTAGATTTTAACTATGTTACATAGACTCAAGCTAAAGCTTCTCTACATGAAGTCACATCAATTTCCTAGTTGTTTATTATTACACATCAATTTCCTAGTTGTTTAATAATAATATATTATTATTATTATTCCACATGGCAATGTATTGTTCCAATGCAGAATGACAACTAGTATTAACTGACTGCGCATCAGTTGGACAGTAAAATTCAAGGTTAACCTTAGGTCTGTTTTTATTTTTATCTAGCAAAGCATGGCCTTTCTACTAAGATAATTTAACTTCTACCCTTTACCCTGGTAGCTTTCTTAAGTATAAAATACAGAAAACAGAAAATACAAAATAGGAAATACAAGGTGGGTCTTCCTTATCCTCACAAGACAGCTTTTTAGAATCTCAGACTTCATCTGCCTAAGAAACACTCAGGAAAAGAAATATGATTCTATGACTAATGATGTCAAACTAATGTGCAAAAGTTTGAAGTGCTCATTAAACCCACACATGGACATACTCAAAATTCAAGTGCCCTAAGCTTGCTGTAGCTGACATAAATCAAGATCACAGTCAGACAATCGCCTTGGCTGCTGCTACCTCAGCCCTGCATTGAGTGACCTCACCTCTGCAGGTTTCACTGGATTGGGAATAATCAGTGAAACTATTCTCGAAAACAATCTATTGTCAAACAAAGCAAAAAAGTGGAACACAAAGGAACCCCAAGAAATGTTAAATAGTAAATCAAGCTGAAGTTGTAGCTGGTAACTAATCAGCAAAGTTTAGGCACAGAGCTATGCGCTGTTTTCCTACCCTGGCAGCTGAACACCTGAGAAGGAGATACAGCAATGTGATGCTGCTAAAAAACTGAAAGCAAACTATTCTCTGGTTAAAAAAAAACCCAAACCAAACAAAAACAACAGATCAAGAGGCTTAAAAAAAATAGAACTTTGGGGAAAACATGAATGAGCCAGCCTCACACAAACACTCTAGATGAGCTCTCTCCATATGTATATATATGTAAAAACTTGTTATAGACAATATGGTGATCAACTGCCACAGTGCATCACTAGCCAGAAATCTTTTCCTTCATCCAGGTTCTATCTTCCTTATTGAAAATGGAATTATTTTTTTCTCCTCCCCTCAGCAGACATGGCAATCTAACTAAGCTAGACTGCAGCAAATATTGCAAAACTTGGGACAAATGTGTCAAAAGTGTACATGTATCTAAGGGAACAAAAGTGAGGATGTAGACTAGATAAAACTGGCTGAGATCCTTTAGGGGGTACAGATAAAAGATCCATTTTTCTAGCTTAATTTGTATTATAAGGGTAAATTCCAGTCAGTGAACACTGTGAGGTTTAGGTGATGGTCAGGAAGCATGGTTTTATCAAAACAGAGAACTGCCTTAAAAAAAAAATCTTTCACCTTCACTTTCATTGAATTCAAACTTGCAGCAAAAGTCCTGCTTACCTTTAAAAGGAAGCAAATCAAAACAGTTTTGGTAATAATAGCGGTTTAATAATTTGACAGCCTTAAAATACAATTTCTCAGTCTTTCCACCACCAAGTTGTATTAGTGAGAGTGTTGGTAAAAAAATACCTGCGTTAGCATTGTGCAACATTATATCTGAAAGTAGCAAAGGGCATGAGCAACATTAAATTGCACTGCAATTTAAAGCTTCCTTCTGTAAGTAAATTTAGCATTTAAAACTTCGATGCTTTGGTATGGCAACAGAAATGAGACTTCCTAAGTGTATGCATCACTTTTGAAAACAGAACAGAAGCCCCCTCAAAAAATGCTAACCTTTCAATTAAATTCCCAGAAGCTGCCTATGTACTGGAGGACTAATGTTGTACCTCAAGTAGACCTAAGCTTATTGTAGCAGCAATGCAATACTTTAAATGGAAACCATATAACCCATGCCAAATATATTACACACATCAGTGCTTGGAAATTAACCCAATGACCAAATCCACATGACATGTCGGGTACTGTGAAAAGAAAGGGTCTTCCTGCAAATTAGCTATCAGGTTCTACACTAAGCCTTTAAGAAACAGTGTTCAATATAAAATACATCAAGAGATCCAAGCAAGCTTCATAAACTCCACTCACAGACTGACCCACTCTGAGAACATCCTCACAGCATATCTTAAGCTATCACATCAAAAAAAAATCAGAAGAGATGTGATTTATATAGCAACTCCATTCATTAAACTAGTTCAGGATAGTCACGTTTCAGAGTTTCATGGTGACAAAGCACAGACTTCAAACAGATGCATTAAATGTGAGCAGAAATTAAATTCTCGTGATGAGAAGGCAGAATGTTGCAGTGAGATGTGAGGAACAAGCATTTTTCAAGGGAAGTAAATGCTATGTGCTGGTAAGTTTTACATTCTTGAAGACAACATGCAAAATAGTGAAGCAGTTGATGGCAGATGGTTCCCTTTTGGCTGAACAGTGGTAAAGGTTCTCAATCAGGTCTACAGTACAGTGAACCTTCACGCTGCTGAAAGAGACACATCACTCCATTAAAAGCAAGTTCATAAGCAAGTGTTAATCCCCATGCAATGTAGCATTTATCATTTTTCATGCAAGTGCTCATTCCAAGAGGATTATCACTTCCCCATCCTGCCCTCTGGCTGACTACACAGGGCAGAGAAATTCTTTATCCCATATGGAAGGGGAGAGGGAGACTGAAGGAAGCTGTGATCTCCAGCTTCCAGTTTTGCTGTAGCTACTCCAAGCTGAAAGTGGGAAAGAGCACAGGCCAATGTTGCAGCAGTTGCTCTTCAATGAGAGTATAGATACGGCTTCCCAGAAGCTGTCTAGCAATTAGTAACACATGTCATACTACAAAGATGGGGAGGGAGGCGGGGGGTGCAAGCACTCTTGGCTAATGTCTGTACAGATCCTACCAACCCGCCCGACTGAATGGTCAGACACTCCTTTCATTTGTCCACACACAGAGTAGTTCATGTAAGCTTGATTAAAGCAATTCTATTTGAAACTCCTCAGATATTAATAAGTGACACAAATCAAGAACTGTAAGCACCGTGCTACAGCTAAGATCTGTGTATATAAAATCCACTTGTGTAAGTTTACGAAATTTGAGCTGCCTTTTCCTAATTAGATACGCACTTTTCTAAAGAACTGCCCTTTGAGGTGTAAAAGTAGCTTAGACAGGAACGTATTTTAGGTGGAATTATATTAGTTACAGAATACTTTTGCTTTTCTTTAAGGCATAACGTCCTTACCTCAGACTCACATCTCTCCTTGCAGAAGTTACAGACCACATACAGCTCACCTGGGTGCTCTTATACAACAGATCTACTCATCAACCACGTAATTGTAGGTAAAAGACGCGTAAAGACAGAAGTTCTAGGCTAAATGGTGTGTCAAACCCATCACAGAGACAATCAGAATATTATTTTGTAACATGCCACACATACATAAAGTCAAAAGCGCTGCATCTACAAAAGCAGCTAATAATGCTGATAATTTGTACCTACCATCCTACAGAGCTCCTTAGAGATAAACGCTGTAACAAAAACTAGATTACACGAGTGACATCTAGTGGACATATCCTTCCATAACAAGCGACTCTCCATCCAGAACTCTTACAAGCTTCACACAGTAAAAGTGAGCACCTGACCATCCATTAAACCACCGGCAAGCATTTTTTTTTTTTTGAGGCATTCTTTTTTAGTTATTTGTTCATTTTTCTGTCTTCATAAAGTTAACATTATCATGTGGACATGCTTTAATCTCTTCTGTGCCCCAAGAGCGACTGTTAATCACCATGAATCACCAGATCCTCAAATTCTTAAGAAAATAGAGCTTTAACAGATTGTGAACACTGCCAAAGTCCTTGCCCACTTCAGCTGCTTGAATTAATTCCTTTGTGTTTCATTCCCCATTCCTAACCTGAAAGACCTGATTTGTCTTCCTATACAATACCCTGTAGTGGTTTATTAGGGTTTCTAGCTAAAATGGCAATATAAATTGCTATTTATATATGCAGGATGATGATGCTAGGAGTCAGTGATACTGCTGCATACAGATTTCTGAGTTCTCTTTTGGACTGCTTAAACATGTTTCAGCTTTTGAGTGGCTGCACTGCGTAGTTATACAATGACTATGAAAGATATTTTCAGAGAAGGAAATGCAAAGTTTATTCTTCTGCCCTGGATCCGATGAGGAGATTAGAGAAAACCAGTGATCCACCAGCTGCAATCAACACCTTTTCTACAAGCCCACAGATGCTACTTTCATCACTCGACAGCCAGCTACAATTTGAAGAACAATCTACTGATCAGGGCTCTGTTACACTGCCCTTCCTAAGAATTCCAATTTGACACAGATATACAAATCTGTAATGTTCAGTAATGCTGAAACATGTCTGGAAGCAAACCATGCTGCTGCAGACAATACAAACTCAATCCCCCACCCCAGCAACGAACAAATGTGGAGGAAGCAGTGAATTGCATACAGAGAAGACAAGTACATTCACTAACAGGGACAGAACATCAGTACACCTTCTGTTCTGACCCTGGTTTCATTAGTGTTTTTCTTGTGTGAGCACAGGCAAGTGACACACTAATAATCTTAACGTACACCCAGTTTAAATTAGTATAAATACATATATATAAGTTCAAAAACATATGTAAGCACATATAAGAACGTTTTATGATGGCCACAAAATAGTAAGTGACATTTCTCAGGAAGAGAGCCAATCTGAGACGGTCTCAACTATCAATTATAATTTCTTAACAATAATTGTAATTACCCATATCTGGTTTGCAAACTGAAAGTACAAGACACATTAAAAAATATCTTGTAGGCACTGCTTAAAGTAGAAATGTGGAGGGGGATTTCCTTCAAGGGAGAAAAATATATCAGATTTTAAATAAAAAATGCATTTCATTTCCAACTGAAAAGTTCCCGTGTACAAGCAAGAAGCTGTCTATTCTCTGTGCATTTAAGGTCAGCTTCTTTAAATTGCTGCCTCAGTCAAAGGATGGGAGGTATATGAATGAAATTATAACTACATCTCACATTATACACTGAGCACATATTCAAACTGCCTAAGGCAAACTGACTGATTTGGTTTCCAGACAGCTGCTCTACCCAGGAGAGAGGTTTGATAACTCACTGAAGGACAATCACCAGAAAAGTATCAATATCATGTTGTAATGTTTGAGTAACAAGAATTCATTCCTCATAAATGGGCAGATTTCTACCCAGATTCCTGCATATGATTACTATGCCTTTCCATTGATTAAAATGGCAACGAAACAGATTCCCTACCGTATCACTTCATAGCAAGCAGATTGATCCCTCATAATCAAAGTCAGACCAAAATGCTTGTATTGTCAGCAGTTACTCTACAGTAAGACACTTCTGAAGTATCTAGTAAGGAAGCCTACAAATAGAAAGTTGTCCAAAAAGAAAGAAAAAATGTCCTGCAAATACCTCTGTTTTCTTGTTTTACAGAGTCCAGGATGACACAGGCCTTTCCAGCTTCTCTCTTTCCTGTGCCTTGTAAGATACAGCTAGAAAGGAAGCAGCTAGTTAACAAATCTACAGGTAAGTAGTTCAAAGAGATACACTAGGCCACTAAAGTATTTGGGAGACTGATTATTCATCATATGAGTCAAGACACGTACCTTGACAAAAGTCAAACTTGTTTGGAAACTAAAACCATGCTGTGAAAGAGAGCACAAAGTCTCTATTCAGTTGATTCCTGATTACATTTAATTTTCATGTCAAATGGGTAATACTTTCAGTAGTGATCCTTCATTGCTTAGAACAATGTAGGACAATGGGCCCCAAAGGCAGTCCACATAGTCCAGGTGAGTACTATGCAGATAAGGTTCACAGAGTTAGAAGGGTAATCTCCCATTTCCTGAATCTGAAACTCCCCCCCCCCAAAAAAAAACGCTATTTTACTTCTTTCCTGTGCGAAAGCTCCATCTTCTCCTAGACTGAGCCATTACAGAGCAGAATGATACTCCGTAACACCCATTTTGGACTTCCTTCGAAAGGAGAGTTCCATACAATCCAAGTTCTACTCTTTGCTGATTTTGATTCCAAGACACATTAACTGCAGACCTACCTCTATAAAACCACAGAAAAGAAAACATCTACATATCACCATTCTGGAGTAGGAAAAAACAACCTCAAAAAAACCCAAAACCCAAGAAAAGTAATGAAAAGTTCTGTGCAATTCTCCAGAGCTAAGTCAGTGAAGTTGGTACACATTGGGCCTCCGTGTGAAAAAGCATCTCTGCCAGATGAAACTAAGAACCTCCCTGTGATGAGACACAAAGAGTGAGATTTTCCTTATAAGACTCTTGGCTAGGATGAGATTCCACAAGCAAATAGCAGGAGATACAAACATTAAAAACTATTAAAAATTAAAAATTGTATCTATGACTATACGCATCTTCCAACCACCTCATGCCTTTCATTTCCTTGTGAGCTTACATACTTCGGTTTTCACAGATCTGTAGAATCACAGAATGGTTTGGGTTGGAAGGGACCTTTAAAGCTCATCCAGTTCCAACCCCTGCCAACCTTCCACTAAAGCAGGTTGCTCCAAGCCCCATCCAACCTGGCCTTGAACACTGCCAGGGATGGGGCAGCCACAGCTTCTCTGGGCATCCTGTGTCAGGGCTTCACCACCCTCACAGGGAACAACTTCTGCCTCAGATCTCATCTCAGCCTCCCCTCTGTCAGGTTAAAGCCATTCCCCTTGTCCTGTCCCTACAGGCCCTTGTCAAAAGCCCCTTCTCCATATTTCTTGTCAGCCCCTTTGGGCACTGGAAGCTGTTCTAAGGTCTCCCTGGAGTCTTTTTTTCTCCAAGTTGAACAAGCCCAGCTCTCTCAGCCTGTCTCCATAGCAGAGGTGCTCCAGCCTTCAGAACATCTTCTTGATCTTCTCTGGACTCACTCTGGATGGAAACCCCTACCACCCTTGGTTTATTTTCCATGCAGCTTGACCCCAAGGAGCCATTAGTGGTTCACTGGTTCCCAAGCAATCTTCAACCTCTCATCCCTAAAAACATTCCCCAAACGACTTCCAGCTTCTTCAGGCTGCCCTGGGCTCAGGTGGGGTTTTCAAACCCAGAAAGGCAAAGGTAAAAAGAGCTATTAAAATGCACCTCATTAATTTTTAGGAAGGATTTCTGCCTCTTGACCTGTTATTTGAGTTTGACTTCTATAAGAAATTCAGCTGATAAGGTGATTTAATATTTAAACCATGGATAAATGTCTGGTGTTTCTGCTGGAGGAATGGGGGCTTAAGGGGAGGTGTGCTAGCTGGGTCCCCACCGGATGCTCTGCCTGTGAGCTCTCCTGCCCCTTCCCACTCCCCCAGCCCCTCAAAAGCAGCATTCCTTGGGGAGAAGGGTCCAGGTAGGGTTTGCCATCCAGTCT
>JBCJKH010052184.1:1986-22209 GCA_039877255.1 Loriculus beryllinus
CTTTCATACATCCCCAGGGTGCAGTCAGGGCAAATGCACAATACCACACAAAGATCAAATCCATTTTGGTAATTTATTGTCTGTATTTAGCATATCAGCCTTTGAAAGGTCTTCTGACTCAGATGCTCAGTGTATGAAAGCCAAAATCTGGCACATGGTGATGACTATGATTTCTTATCTGAGCATGTAGAAGACTCTGGCTGGCAACCTGGAAATTGCTTCCGTGAACAGACAGCAAAAACTTATTCTAATTTTGCCCAGAACAATTAAGGAAATGGGTTAATTGTGTAAAATTAATTATTAGTGCTTGAATCATTAAAATCCATGTTGGGAACCTTAGTACAGCTAAAAGATATATCGTATTTCACATCTTTTCATTGATTTCCTCTCTGTTTGAAATAAAAGAAAATTAAGTATGATACAAATGGCCAAAAAAAGGAACTATCTAGTGCCAAAAAAACTCAGTTCTGGAACTGTTTTGGAGGAAGTAATCCGAGGAAAACTTCTCTTGGGTGAGCTTTGACAAAAAGAATAAGTAGTAACAGGAGGGTGCTGCAGCGCTGACCTTCATGGTTACTCCAACTTTCCCAGCTCTGTTGCTTGCTCAAATTACAACCTTGTCAAAACCAAAGCAGATTCATGTCAACACATCCCTCTGTATTTCTTCAAAGTATTTTTTATTCTTTTTCCCTTTTCCTCCATCTTTCCACAGCCTCGAGCTCCAAGTAACATGCTGCATATTCTGGCTTTCCTCACCCCTTTTCCTTTTTATTTTTTTTCCCCTTAAAAGCATGTGTGCAGGCTCAGAAACAGATTTTCTCAGGAAAGTTTTACAGAGTTCAGTCTCTGCCAAGGGCTGGATGCTGTCAGTTTAAAAGGATTTTTGTCCTGCTCATTTACCTGTCACCTGGTCCATGAGTAACTTACTGACCAAAACACCCTCTGCCAGAGGAATTAAGGGAAAACCCCTGTTTTATCATCTCCCTCATTAAAACAAACAAACAAACAAACACACATATGTGTCAGTGAGCTGTAGGTTAAAACTTGTTAGACACAGTTTTCTTCTCCTATGAAACCAATGCTGCTGCAGTCATAGGGTTTCTGCACAGACAGCAGTGCACGTACGATATGCCTGCCTGCTCTGCCTTCCCACAACCACATCATACTCCCTCCCTGCGTGTGGAGGCTCTCACGTTGCCCATACGAGCAATGAATTAATGAAACCTCAGGTTTCCCCCGCAGCACATGTTGCTGTGCATGAAGGAGTGGGTATTCCATAACACCCTCCCCATCTCTCAAATAAATGTACCCTAAATTCACATGCCATGCTGAAATTTCCTGGGGATCTCTAGGCATCTTGCAGTGTGGTAAAAATTTACAGTCAGATGATCACAGCAAGAAAAGATGTGGGAAAAAAGGGCAAAGGGATAACAACTTTCTCTTGATAAATGTTTCCTTAAGAAAGAACTTTTCTGCTAAGTTAAAGGTGCTCAGATCTATAAAGCTCATATGAGCATCCAAATATTTCCTTTATTTCCCCAACACAGATTCTGAGCCCAGCCTACTGGCTCTGAAATTCACTGCCTCCTCTGTTCTCACAAAGACTCCTTACAGCAGACTTAAAGGGCAAGGAAGGAAGGTTTTCCTTCATGTCAAAACACAACTGTTTGTTTGTTGGGGGTGGTGGTGGTGGTTGATTTTGGTTTTAATTAGACCTTAGCATGAATTTATTCTTATTACATATTTTCTGAGAAGGACAAGCATCTTGAAAAGGTGATGAACTGAGCAGGTTCCCATACTCATAGGTGGCTGCCACACACACTAAGAGCACTCATCCTATTCTCTTGCAGTGAATGTAAAAGCAAGCACCCATTTTTCAGCAGTTAACCTAGAAATACTTCCAACAGAGGAAGCAGCTCATTCCACCATAAGCAAAAAAAAACCCATACTATGCAACTACGTGCTCTAGTTTGAGATCCCAAATGAGCAGGCACAGGAGAATTTTCCTGCTAAGTAGAGGTGGAAAACCACCTCTTCGACATATGAGAGGATTGGTGGATTTCATTCCACGTCCTGTGAGAGTTTTAGGAAGAATTGTTTAATGGTAAGCTTTTCCCTATTTCTGAATGTTTCCCCCAAGCTACCAAAATTGACAGCATCATGAATCCTGAGTACACATACAACTTGACTGCTGTAACAGTATTAATGCCTGCAGTTGGCTATGGTCCACCAACTGGCAATAATTTCACACTACAGCCTCTTATAGGCTTCAAACATTCAAACATTCCGACATAGCTCCTCCTGGTCACAACCGCAGACATGAGGAATTCTCATGATTTGGTTGAAGTGTTTAAAAAAGTCATTGTATACTTTGAACTAAAAAAATGGAACAGCATTTAGAAGCCAGTGGTTTTATTCTGTTACAACCATAATCATAGGGAAATTTCTTATCATAGGCCCCAGGGTTGGTAATAAAAGAGTTTCTCAGGAGAGGCAAGCACAGATGAAATACAAATACCAGCACAGAACCCAAAAATTTTATGCATGGAGGAGAGCAAGGAGCTGACAAGAGCTACCCTTATTGGAAGTGAAGAACCAGATGCATAAGGAAAGGGAATGGTGTTTATTTCCTAAGTGAAGCTCAGCTCCAAGAAGGCTCGACATGGCCCCTCCCACTGCCCCAAGCCATGATCAATTTGAACTAAATAATTTGCCAGATGCTGTTTCAACCTATTCTTAAAAACCTCAGCAGTGGAGATACCAAACCCTTAGACCCATGCTTTGCTTTCATCAGAGAAACGCAGGGAAGTTTCCTATTGGAAATTAAACCACCAACTTCTTGCTCTATTGCCTGTGGCCAGGAAGAAATCCTTAGCTTGTTCCTTTAGCCCCTGAAAGAGGCTTTTTCAGACTAGAGGATGTCCTTTTTTCTTACAGACTCCAGAAGCTAATTTAAAACTAAGCCTAAAGAACAAAGTCCATAAAATGCAGCTTAGAAAAGCAGGACTATAGTTGCAGGACTCAGGATCCTCCATTTCCATTGAAAAAATTCTTGGCTCAAAAAGCTTTAAAAGCAGGATGCAAACTAATCCATTTTCTTTTTTTTTTTTTTTTTTTTTTTTGTGGTGATCAAAGTTCTCCAGACATTGCTCATTCTTGCCAATATCCTCTCCACCTTAACTGAGCCAAATGTTCTTAGGTTCACTCAGCCAAAACATCCCGAGCACCCCAAACAGAAATGGCCCTATCCACCTAACACAGCACCAGGAGCCAGACAAGAAGCCACTTTGAGAGACAACTCAGGAAATCAGCCAGTAGAGAGAGGAAAGGAGTCTGACAGTGCCACCAGAGCAAAGGATGTACCCCTCCACAACAGGACTTCATAATCCTCCTCCTGTCTTTACCACAGAAGCACATGTATTTTCAGATCTCAACTAACTGGCACATATAGGACCAAATTCAAACCAGGACAGAAGCTCCAGGGCTGAGCTTAAATGGAGCCCTGGGGCCATGGGCAGGGGAACAGGAGGCCCCTGCTGAGGTGACCCAGTGCTCTGACATACACTATCTGTGAGCATATATTATCTGGTAAATTCATCTTTTACAGGTATTTCTGTCCTTCTCATAATCTGGGGTTTATTAACTTTAATATCCAATCTGTGTTACTTATTATAGCACCCTATAAAATCTTTCTTTTCCTGAAAGCACTTGCTGCATCCACAAACGTACTTTTAATTTTGTTTGGCCTGTCTATTAATCTTAACATCAATGTTAATGCTTAAATCATTAAAAAAAACCCCAGTCATGGGTGAAGAGCCGCACTTAAGTTGAAACAAAGTTTTAAGGAAACAAAGTGTTTCCAATTAAGAAATGTTTAAAAAAAGAGCACAGAGAACAGCAAACTTAATAATATGTTTTGTCGTGTTATTATTTACTGTGCTTTAGTCTCACAGGCAGTTTTACTGGTTGACTTGTCTTAAAAATCTGAGCTAGTCGGAACTCATCCTGTGCTTCTAATGGGCTCATAAAGCTTCAAGCCACCAGGTTCATACTTTATAAAAATCATAGAATCAGAGAATAGTTAGGGTTGGAAAGGACCTTAAGATTATCTAGTTCCAACCCTCCTGCCATGAGCAGGGAGACCTCACACTAAACCATGCCACACAAGGCTTTGTCTAACCTGGCGTTGAACACTGCCAGGGATGGAGCACTCATAACTTCCTTGGGCAACCCATTCCAGTGTCTCACCACCCTTACAGTAAAGAATTTCTTCCTTATATCCAGTCTAAATCTCTCCTGTTTCAGTTTTAACCTGTTACCCCTTGTCCTGTCATTACAGTCCCTAATGAAGAGTCTTCCCAGCATCCCTAGCACTATAGGAGCATGTCTTCTCTTTAGGCTTCACCTGCCTGTGTTCCAGGCTGTCAGCATCCATCCTGATCATCCTGTTTTAAACAGGTACTTAAAAAAACCTTTTACCAAATGGAGGTCTGAAGTTCAGGTGAGAACCACAACAAATTATATGCATGCAGTGGCTCTCCTCAGAGGAAATACTCCAAAGTGATGACAAAGGCCATTCTCCACAAATTTAGGCTTGAAGTGACACACATGAAAATGTCATGGCTGGTGGTCTGAGGAACACCATAATGAGAAGAAGACACTGGTGAGCCCCCCACCAGGATATTTCTGAGCACAGCATCAAAGCCAAGTCAGCTTGCTGTGAGCCTTCTCAGTGAAGTTTTGACATCTCAAAGGATGAGTATTGCACGGTCTCTGGGGCTGAACTGTTTTCTCTATGAAATTGCTATTTCTTCTGTTGCACTGTGTGCCAGTTGCCTTTTGCCATCATGCTGTATAGCCTCGAGGACAGGGAGGATTTTCTCCACATGCCCTCTTTGACAGAGTCCTCTGCACCCCCTAAAAGTGGCTGGTACCCCTATCTGAGATGCCTTCTACTCCCTGATCGATGAAGGCTCCACCCATTGCAAAGATCTGGGAATGAAATGAATGAAACAAGACGATATGCTAAGCTGTGCTAGAAGAGACACTGGCAGCTATTACTATGCCCAGACAAAGAAGGAATATTTTCCAGTTATTTTCTCTGTGCGTCATCTGTTTCTCCCAGACAGCCAGGGCATTTTCCTAGTCTTTTGCAACACCTATGAATTTTGTGTCTCCAATCACACTCTGACACAAGGTTTGCTTTGGCCGTGTTCTCCTCTGCCCTTTAAGTCGTTTTTTGCCTTGGCTGATCTATCTCTGGTCTTCACCCAGGAAATCTCTCTGAAGCACCAAGAAGCTTGCTAAAAATTGCTGGTCCATATGTGTGGCATTGCTGTGAGACACAAGCAAACAAAGAAGGCTCCAGACCTACTCAAGAGGTCTGTCTCCCACCTGAATCCAGCTTTTGGCTTATACTGCTGACAACAATGTTTTAATGTATCTTATGGGGCCAGTTCTGCGCATGCTGCACCTCACCTAAAAAATCCACTGTGCAGGCTGGAAGGGCTCACTCTCACTTGCCTGTGGACAGGCGAGGGTCAAAATGGCAGGGTCCAAGGTGCATTGGAAGCTGCAGATCCAACTTTGCATGAGGGCGGATCAGGGCATGGGTCGTTCGAAATTGCCCCTGGAGTTGACAGTCCTGGTTGGAAACTTCCTGATTGCCTAAGCAGCCTTTTTTACAACCAGATTTGCCTATCCGACATGCCCTTGGTCATCGTGCTTGTAGTAAGCGTGGGTAAAGCCCTTCCCAAATTTTCTCTCGCGAAGCCAAGCCATCAATCAATCAACATACTTTGTTTCTTCAGAGCTGTGTACAATTTTGCTCTGCAGGCAAAATATTTTCATGAAATTGTGACACTTCTGTCCAAAGATGGAGCACATTCCTTCTCAACAAGGTAATCCTCCACAATGCCTCTGGTGGTCTCCTGCTCCTTGCTCATTTTTGTACTGAGGTGTTTTTTTTACACCCAACTTTTCACGTGGGCCTGAGGTAACCTAGAAGCAGTTTTGCTTTCTACATTTCAGAACCTGCTTCCTGGCCTGGTTCTGTCCCACACTCTTTCTTACTGTAAATCTAGCTCAGGACTCTGGCCTGTTTCTCATTGTCGTTATTCTTCTAAATGGTATTCACACAGGATACTTCACTCAGGATTCTTAACTCCTCTATAAAACAATCTGGTTCCTCTTACAGGAGCCTCCACAGTTTGTTAACCCAGATAGCAAGGAGGTTTCTTCTTTCCCTTGCTCTGTAAAAGTCACCAATCATCTTTCCTTTCTTCTTTTACTTTTGGGATGTTTAGGACAAGTACAGCTCTGTTACCACTGTTCTGAACACTTTCAGAGTCTTCTAATTTTTTTTAGAGTCATGTCCTCACCACCTCTTTTTTGTTTTCTCATCCACCCTGTGCACAGAAGATGTTACACATTCTTTCACAAAGGGCAATGGCGAGATGGGTGTTTATGGGGTCACATGGGTTAAGTTGCAGCATTCCTACTAGCACTGTGATTCTGTTATAAAATGCTGCTTTCTAATGAAGTCAACACAAATAGTATATTCTATAATTTTTTATTCTTTTAAAAAACATAGAAGGCAGTGATGGTATAAGATGACTAAAAGAATTAGATAGTATTATTTAAAATAATGTATGTGTACGTATGCATGTTTGTTTTGCCATTTGTGTTGAACAGCTGCCAAGCAAAACCATGCAACCAGTATGAGGCACTTGACATCTTCCTCAAAGTCAAAACGAAAAATATACAGTCCTCTCACAAGGAAGTATATACACTTCTCTCAGAAGAAAGAAGATAACAGGCAGGATGCTCATTACTGAGCAGTCTATTTTACACTGAGAGAAAATGAAGTATATAGAAAATACTGCAAATATGACCTCTGATAGAAAAGCTAAATGAAATACTATTACCCCAGTTTGTGTGAGGGTGGAAACGATGCAGATACTGACCAGAAATGGAATGACAAAAAAAATGCCAGTGTATATTTAAAAAACATTTTTGGATACGAATTCCTGTAAGTCACAACTTTCTAAGAAAATTTAAATGATAAATCTTAAAGCTCTTAAAGCAATTGCTGGTTTTACAAAAACCAATTTTATAACTGCAGTGTGGAATGATGAAATGACTGTCCATGGTAGCTTGGATCAGAAGAAGTAAACACAACTTTAATTAAAGATTATTCTTTTGCGTCTATATATGATCATTAAAACTGCAGAGAATGAGAGAATTTTTCCCAAGAAAATTCCAGCAGGGTTTACTAAATAGCTAAGTTCACCTGACACATTTAAAAGGATTTTTAATTGATGTGGAAGCACTCCGAAATAATGGATTTTACAATGTCTTATGCCCACAGACAGGTGTTTTTCAGACTATTTTCAAGACACAAACAGGTGTTTTCACACTATTTGGAACTCCCACAGCATTTCCAGATCTGACTCAAATGTGTGTCTGAGATTTACTTCCAAGTCAATAAAAGACAAATTCAAGAGCTTGTGAAAAATTGCTGCAGAAGAAATGGCATCAAGACAGTTCAGGCAAAGATAAATATTAGGCATGTTTTCAGGTTCCTGCGTCTTTTTAGTTTCTTTTTTTTTTTAACAGAAAGAAAGCTTTTACAAATGGTCTTGGCATATCACAAAATGCATTAATTTTAAATAAAAGACAAAACCTGACTTGTGTTCAAGCTCACTGCTTCATTCACCTATTAAAGCTGTCCTTTAGGAGTGGCTGGAGTGAAAGCAAACAGTTCTGGCATCTTTTCATCCAGTTTCTGCTGCTTTGTCCACCAGACAGCTGCCTCACATTATGATCTGAGGAAGAAAAAGCAGCATTTAGCCACACACTGTTTAATAAAGGTCTGAATCTTATTGTTTCCTCTGTTGGAGGCTATTTTATAGAAGGGTCGTGTTATTTAATTTAGAAAATACACCTACAGGGTGTAGGTAACTGGTAACTAGGTCTGGATTGGGCCCCTGCAGAGAACACAGTGAGCCACATCGCAAAATAAAGCATGCGATTTTTCTTTGATTTCCAGGCAAGAAAACTTTGCCAGTGCTGTGGCTTAGACCAGTTGTGTCCAGATGAACATATTGGAAAGGCTGCATCATGGATAAAGGTGAAGAGTTTGCAGAAATTTTTTGGCAGAAGGATGGTTTGGGAGATACTAGCTTTTCTAGGAAAGAAATATAATACATGCCAGTTCTCTATAATCTGAGACACCAGCTAATTAGCAGTCCTATAAGGCAAGTTGCCACGGAGATTTAGTCATTCTTAGGGAAAGGCTTTGTCATATGTAAGTGTGAAATTCTGAGTGTGGAGGTAGAATTGCAAACATAGAGTGACAGTCTAGCGGTAAAAAGAGAAACAAAAATAATTCCTGGAGCACAAGCTACTTGCCTGGTATCCAGAGAGAAAATAAATGCTGATGGACTCTTAATATCTGGGGAAATGCTGATAAACCATACCTATGCCTGTTTGATTTCTTCTATGGTGGGAAAGCATAGTTTAAGAAGCAGAAAGACCTGCCTCTCCCCTGGGCCAGGAGCTGTTTTCTGCCACCCCAGTGGTGTGCACCACCCTGCTGCTCCAAACAGAGAGGGAAAGCCTGGTTTCTTTAACCAGGAATGGCCACTCCAGGTCTGAGGCTGGTTTCCCTTTCTTTCTTTCTCGGTGGTAAGTGGGAAACTGCAAAGAGGGGTCACACTACTGACATATCATAAAAGAAGGGGGAAAAAAGACTGAAAAAAATTAAGATCATGGAAGATAAAGCAAATGCCTCAGCATTAAAAGCTTAAAAGAGGAAATGACATCTTCTGAATGTCATTATAAACTGAAAACAACAACAACAACAACAAAAGGCTGTCATTAGGAAATAGAGTTTTTTCAGTGACAAATCTGTAAAGGATTACATTATTACCCCGAATCTTTCACAAGTCACTCAGCATAACTGTTCAATTTTTTGTGTGCAATGTGACAAATCTTTGTTTCACAGTATCACCAGACCCTTTCAGAAGCAGCTGTCCCTGAATTTCTGGTACTCTTTGTTAACAGAAATTGCTATTTCACTCACCTCTTTGAGTCCTGAATTTATTATTGTCTCCCTAGGACTCAAAACGGACTGCTTAATATATGTGCCCAAACATCACTCCACAGGAGCATTTGCAGTTAAATCTCATAGGTAAGAGAAAGGAGGGAAGAAGAAAAAGAAAGGAAGCAAAAAAGCAGCTCCTTGCCTGACAAGACTATTTATTTTGAGTTATAGATGGAAACAAATCCAAAATGTAATTTCTCTGTCTCCTTATGAAGGGAAAATTTTTTTTAATGTTGATGTTCTGACAACAGGCAGCAGTGAAGGTGGCATGTCAGAGCAATTAATTCCTTAGCTCAAAATTCCTTGTCAAAGCCAGGATTTTATTTTTACTTATTTTCAATTTTTATTCCTTTGCAGCCAAATTTCTCCTCTTTAAATTTTTTTTTTCCCTTCTGACTCTTTTTCTTCTCCATTTTTCCTGAGATTCTTACATTTTTCCCTAGCACCAAGCTGAAGTTCTTCAGCTATGATAGAATGGTACACTTCTCAATTCTGGCAGCATAATCTGCCTTGCTGTTCTTTTGCAGTAGTATCTGAACAGGTGATGGAGTTTCTGAGAGCACAGCTTCCTTACTTTGCTCTTTTGAGGCTTTTGAAGGCAGTTTTTGGGTAGAATTTGAATGCATCTTACAAGCACTGTTGACTTCATAACAAGAATTGCAATTAATTCCTGTTCCAAGCCTGAAAGTGAATTTGGGAGATAGAAAATATCAGAAACTGTGAAATGTGGGAACACTGAAATACATGACACTGCAGGAAACCATAACTTTACAAAACTGTTACTCACCAGAGCCCTGGGGAGCAGTGGCCAGGATATCCATGTCAGGCCAAGAACTGTGCCTGGCTCTTTGCTGGGAGTGAGAGGCTCAACCCACTCACCCAAGCCACCCAGCAGGTAGGAGAGATGAGTGGGAACAGTCACTGCATGCAAATATGTGGAGGTCCTGACACACAAGGACAGAGAAGAGACTGGAGTGCAAGAAGCCTTTTGAATTTCTCTACCTAAATCACTTGCACCTTGTAGTCTCATACTGGAGCTGACAGCAGAGTTGTCTTACCCTGCCATGCAGCTGGACACAGGTGTCACCAATGCTTTAATGAACGCCAGTGAAGTGTGAAACGTCAAATGGACCAAAAGGCACTTTCACCTCCAGACCTTTCTAGCAGAATCCATGCAAAGTGCAGCTTTCCATATCAGCTTTTGTATCTTCCTTGCGTAATCCTGAGTATTTCTCTCCAGGTTTGGTTGACAAGTGCAGATTTTGTAAAACCTACTTTGGGAATAGCTTTGACTGGACCACCATAGCACCAGAGAGCAGCTCAGAAGTTTCACTGAGTCTTTTTCTGCACTGCTTGCATCATTCACACAGACAAGAACTTATGACCATGAGAAGGGGAACTATTACATAAAGGAGCAGGGGGGATTGGAGCAGGTTTTAAACATTTCTTACGGTAATAGTTACATTTAAACTTACTTGGGCGCTCAAACCAAATTTAGTCCCCTGAGGCTGAAATCCTCTGCTCTGGAGGCAATGGGGAAGCTTCACCTACATCAGGCATTAGTATCTTTATAGCTTTGCAAAAATAAATTGAAATATATTTTTAAATAAGAGAGGCTGTGACAGAGCCCCACTTTAGTGGCTTCAAAAATCAGAAAGGGTTTGTTCTTCACATACCTAGCACTGCATTTGTATTTGCAAGAGTAGATTTGCCTGACTAATTCAGCTGTGTCAGATAAAAATTCATCACCCTGTATGCAGTGAACCACAATGAATCCATGCAGTATTGTGGAATAACTGCAAGAAATCCAACACACAGATTTCTATTAATGTAACAAGAATGTTAATATTCAAAGTTTAGCCTAATTTGTGTCATGAATGGACATCAACCAAACGCACTGCTAAAATTTCTTGATTTTTTTGTTCAAAGATGATGACAGTTCTTGAATAAAAATGCTATAAAACCTTGCCTAAAATACAGTTTGCACTGCACATGAAGGATATGAACAGTCAATGCGCAGACTAAGAAGCTGGAATGCTGTAATTCTGAAACTCAATCTTAAATAATGAGCAGTTGCAGTGAAAACAAAGTAAAAAAACCCAAACCTGCTGGAAGTCTCACAGCAAAAAAAAGACTTTCTCTGTGTGCAACTCCCAAAGCTGAGACTGGGCATAGCCAGATAAAAAGCTGGCTGTTTTCATTAATCTGCAATTGCAAAAGGGTGTGTTTTAATTGTTTCTTTAAAAGACTACAAGCATCCTTTAATGAAAGTAACTACAGCAAGGATTAGTAGAATTCAATTAACCACAACAGGTGTATGTTAGAGACCTTTAAACCACAGAACACAACATGGTCTTTTAGAACAACCAGCAAATTATTTGCTAATGAATGCTGTCAGGAAAGCTTTAGAAGTAGCAGCATTGCCAAGGCTCTATCAGCAGGAAAATAAGGGCAGTTGTAAGCACTAAGATTGATGGCTATTAATGAAGGAGCCAGCAGCAGTGGACCAGATTGCATTTTTCCACAGATAACCCCAAGGAATTCTGTGTAATTCCTGAACAATGTTTACTGGCAGTCATATAGGAAAACCTGAGATGGAACTGAATGCTGTTGGTCCCTGGAAACAGCCTTGAAGATGGCAGTAATGAAGTCTCATTGCATTGCCCCTTAGGAGAGCATCATGTCTTTGATATTTATGGCTGTGAGCGAAGTAAGAACTGGGTTCTGCATTTAGAAACAGTTTCTTCTCTTGAGGAGAGAGAGTTGGGGAGTGGGTGGGTGAAGAACTAAACTATGAAAACTCAGAGGCTGCAACTTCTAATAGTTTCTAAGTTAGAAATGACGGAAAGACAATGACATAGGAGGTTAAAGAGGCTCTGGAAATTCTGTGATACCATATTCCAACTTTTTCTTTTCATACAATTCTTATGTTCTAAAATTTCAGATGCTGGAGTTTTGCAACAAGATAAAGATCTCAGATATATTTGGGGTTTTTTTGTAAACAACCAATTTTTCAGTTTGTGAGACAAAATCTTTGATATGTCCATCTAAATGGCTCTCACACCAAAAGACAGTTACAAAGCAAAACATGTGTTGGTCTTTAAGCTACTCTCTGGACTCCTTAATAGGCCTAACTGATTTTAATTTTTGGGGGTTGGCCAGTGCAAGTAAGTCTACCTAGAGGTAAAAGGCAGGACATGATTTTTAAGAGGAAAATATAAACCTGTGAAATGTTTTAAATACGTCAAATGTTCCTGTTTCCCATATCTTTTGATTCTTACATAATATTAATCTTAAAGACAATGCTATGGCAGACTGGTGGGTTTGAACCACATCTGATGACAAGTTATCAACATGCTTTGACTTCTTTTTGACAGTGTACTTTTTGCTGTAGCAGGCACTGGCACAGCAATTGTTGAGGTATCGAAACTGGAGACTGCTCAAAATACTGGTTAAATGGATAGCAGAAGTGTTCATACTCTCACATTTCATTGGATTCTGCAGTTTGTGGTGAAATTTGGGAAATAATCTGAAAGCCTTTTTCAGAAGATATCAACACTACTTCTGTATGGAAAGGAAATGACTATAAATTTCAGAGTTCTGGATATTGAAGTTACCCAGGTCATTATATGAAGATGCTCTTAACCTCAGCAGTGAATCATAGAGACTGGGATTTCTAAAATGGCTTTTTCAGTTCATTGAAATCAGCAGCAGGAGCCAATATGTTTCAATGAGAACAAGGAGGGGACTGCTGCTGAGCGGTTTTAAAAATCCAGCCTCCAGGCTTGTTTGAAGTAAATATGTGTTGATTAATCTTAAACTTAACAGATTGATGAGCTGCAGGCAAGTTTTATTAAAGACCAGGTGACCTATTTCATTTCTGAGTAGAAAAGCCAATGTGAAGTGAAAATTTTTCAATTGAAACTGATGCTTGGTGTGTCATACTTGTTTGCTGCTTGATTAAGACTATACAGAGCAACGGTTTTAACTCAAAAGAAAAGAAAGAACAGAAGGGTGACAAATGAGTTGTACTACAGAAATTAAAGATTCATGCAGCTTTTTCATCCTGCTGGTGCTGAACCACACTTAGCATGTTTGAGAAAGATGACTGAAGCAACATCATGTTCTGGATAATGGACTGATTAAATAACATTAAAGAATGCAAAGAGATTTTATGGCGTAATGGACAGAAAAGGGCATTTCGTTCTGAAATAACAATGAGCCTGGTCTTTGCAAATCTTTACAAACTCCACAAAGTTGTGAGGAAAACTTTACAAGGAAGGCATGAAGCTGTAAGGCTGAAACTAGAAAGGCAACATAAGCAAGAGGAAAAAGGTGAGTGCTTGGGAGTAAAAACAGCTAATACTGCTCTATCTGCAAAATCATGAGGTGAGTTTGGGAATATGAAATTAATGTCAAGGAGACAAGCAAAAGAACTCTAAACCAAAGTCGTTTGTCTCTTCAAGTTAGAGAAGTCATCAATGTTAAGACTTTAGTCCTGCAAACAAAATCATCTTTGCAAACTTAGTGATGACTACTGCAGAATGAAAACTAGATTTTGCTTTCTGATAGAAAATGCTAGTATTTCAGCAAGGAAGAAGATTAAGAAAGAGTGAAACTTTCTATTTGATGTTTGTATCAAAACAGCACACTTAAGGCATTCAGGAAACAGAACAGTTCACAGTGTCATTTTGTGATTAATACCATTCCTGCCATCTTCCTAAGGTTTCTTTGAAAATACTTCTTTTCTGGTAATTTCATCATTAATTTGTATCTTTGTTGCTACCTTGTCTCCAGAAGGGTGTAATGCAGGTGGCCACTGGAGAGTGTATTTCTGCTGGCACATCTGCAGCTGCATGAATCGCAGGATGTATGCTACTGTTAGATCAGAGGTAAGACTGTGCTGTGTTTCCCGAGCCAGGGGCCAGAGGGAATGTCAGTGCCTTGAGGAAATGCAGCATCAAAAGCCAGTGCAGATTCACTGTCAAGTAGTTGAAAATTTATTTCATCTTATTTATTCTAGTGAAAATATCAGAAAGTTTGAGAAGCACCACAAGTGAACACATGTTTGACAGGGAATCCCTGACCAACAATACTCTCAATACACTGTACAACTGACACATTTGAGGATACCAGATTGCATTCCACTAGTTGTGATTTAAATTTTTGCTACAGGCTCATAACAGCTAAGTGAGCTTAATTTTTCAGATCCTAAATGGTCTACTATGCTGCTTTCCAATCTCAGTACACAAGGGTTCATTGGTTCAAGTGGAAGTTTAGATCTGCTGCACTGAAGCTATTCAGTGAAAATATAGAGGTATTTAAGTGGGTCTTATTTCCACTAAAATTTCTGGATTTCTTCCAAAGTACGAATTTTCCCAATTTAAGCTAGTGGTGCCCCAGTAGATGCATCATAAAAGCTCAGCTGTGTTACTCCCCTGTAGATAGGTTTATTCTAGCAATTACATGGGCCCAATATCTTTTTTTTATTAAACTCAAATAGAAAGGAAATAATTAGATATGATAGTTATCATATAAGAGAGTATGCTGAGGGTGAAGTAATTAAGCTGTAATTGTGTTAAAATATGTTTTTCATTAAAATTGTAAAAAGTCTGTTAAATGATTAGCTAAAATTTTTAGGGTCTTTGAAGTCCAATCAGCTTTTTGATTCTGCAAACAGATTAGGAGGATTTGCAGTCTGTGAATGTGTGTTTGGATAATGCACTAACTCACGCTATCAATACCAAAGTGTTTCCCAGCTTGTTTGATTTTGCCAAATATTGTTCATTATTGATAATGCTACAAAATATGTGAGATACTTTTCCAAAGATGAAATGGAGCTGCTATGAGGCACTCTGCAATCTAAAAACTGTATGTTTACAAACAATCTAAGTACCTCATTTACTGAGAGAGCTTTTATTTATTTATTTTTTTAAAATGAAGTTAATCTTTTTATTTTATCTGCCCTACTTTTAGAACTATCTCCTGCAAAAAGTTGTATTCTAGGGAAATATGTTTGTCTGCTTTGAGTGGGGATGATGTTACACCTTCAGTGACTCCACAAGTGATCTGTGACAGTGCCTCAGCTATCCATGTCACTGTAGAAGATGCTTGGACACCCTGACTTGTTTTGGTTTGCTTTGGTTCCCCAAACCACTGAATTCAAAAGATGTTCATCTAACAGCCAAATAACCCAGGTTCTGTGGTTTTTAACACATGATGAATCTTCTAAGACACATTAAAACACAGACTTCCAGATCGCTGAAAGTACTTGTCTATATGAGGAAACATGCAGAAAGAAAACCCCAACAGTCTCCATGAAGTTGCATGAACAGGGTAATTTTTGTATAAATAATCAGTCTTTCTTGATGGTGGCAAGAGTTGCAGGGAAAACACTGAGTACAAGAGAGCAAGTTCTTTACAGCTGCAAAGCAAGCTGAAGGCAGACTCTTGACCATAAACCCTACCGGTCCAGAATGCCATGGAGAGCTGCAAAACCATGGCAGCATACAGATAGATGGAAATCTTTAGACAAGCATTAGCTTTGGAAAATAAGTAGAGATTATCTTTGTCTCAAGGAGGACCTTTCAAGCAAATTGAGAACTAACATGTCTTAAGAGTAAGCTGAAAGAAGTGAAAAATTGCTGCAGCATAGACATTTACCTTCAGAACATCCTAAGGAGCTACAAAAGGAATTATTGCACACAGAGGTGCTGCTTAGCAGGCATCAAGTCTAATATACTAAAAAGTTAGGTGCAGGTTAAAGGAATTAAGAGATTATTATTATTATTATTATTATTATTATTCAAAGTCAGTGAATGAGTTAAAATGTTGCATTTCAGTCTGAGATCCTGTGGTGTGGAGCGATTTACTAAAACCAGCTAGTCATGTGTCCTCTCCAGTTAGATAAAACAATCAAATATCTAATTGGGTGGTGAACAGGAGGTACTGTAACGGCACATCTCTAGAGGTTCCTGACTTAACCTTTGAGCTACAGGCCCTGTACCACCTTTTGTTCTTCCAGCAATAAATCTGCTTTATATGTCATGAAGAAAACCTCCATCTGAGAAATGGTAAAAACTTCCTGACGATGTCTTTTAGAGACTACTTTTCTAAACCATCAATTTCAACGTTAATTTGGCTTTTCTAAGGTGGAAAAATGCATGGCATTGCAATCATGCAAAAGCACCAAGCTTGAGGTTATAGGGAGACTATTTTTTTTCTCCTAATATTTTCAGAAAGTGAATTTCTTTATATACAACCTCCTAAAGCTGAATAAGGATGCTTTGCAGAAGCCAAGCAGCACTGTATCATGTCAGTTTTGGTGGACTATTGTTCTGGTCAGGAATGGTCATTCTGGGAGCCTGAGAATCCAAACTAATCTAGGCACAAAGCTGAATTTAACACTGTAAATGACTGAAGAGTTTAGGGACCAGACAGTACATATGGGGAAAACCCAAATTTGGGAATTTAAGTGAAATCTCACCTTTTTTGCTTAAAAGAAATATTGTGGAAAAAAAAAAATACTGTGGTGATTAATGAGGTACTAGGTATTGGAGGAGACAATGAGAAGGTTGGATGTTGGATGTCGGATGTAAAGGCAATAAAGATCACATTTCATGTGTTTGCAGCATTGTTGGCTGAACTCACAAACAAGATCTTAGAAGGAGAAGAGGTGTAGCCATGGATGATAGTAAGAGCAATGGAGGAATTTGGAGATATAACAGAGAAAATGGGCAGAGGACGGTGACAGCAAAGATTATAATCTGTTCAGCAGGAGGACTAAAAATACAGATGCCTGACTGGATGAAGAGAAGGACTATGGAGGGGAATGACTGTAAGAACAGGAGAATGAGCATATAGAGTCAGGCTTACAACAGGAAAATGGATTGTAAGAATGAAGGGTTTTGAAAGGAGAAAGAAGAGGAGAAATAGAAACAAATGAAAAAAAATTATCACAAGTATGGTTATCAGATGCATAAAAAGGTTAATACAATGAAAGTGGGTAAGTGACAAGGTCCAGGGACAGAAAAAGTGATGTGCTGGAGAGTGTAAAAGATTAGAGTTAGAATGGCCTGCTGGTAGATGGACATCAGAAAAGAGGGATTGAAGAGTCATATCAACAGTGGAAACGATAGCAAAATCTTCATGAAACAAATAATACTGTCATATGGCTGTTGACATGATCAGCCTGAATAAAGTTTTTGTAGAAGAGAAGATCTAGATCTTCTGTTAAATTATCAAAACTGGAGAGATAAAAGAAACCATGACAAAACTAGGCAGTTGTACTAAATCATCATAAATCCTCTTCAACAGTTCCGTTCTGCTCTGCTCTGCTCTGCTCTATTCTATTCTATTCTATTCTATTCTATTCTATTCTATTCTATGTGAAGGACTGGTGCTATGAAGGAGTCACAGACATTTTTAATAATTTAGTAGATGTTTATAAAATGAAGGAAGCTGATACTCGATTCTGCCCAATTAATGGATTTTTTGGTGGTTTTGGGTTTTTTTTTATAAATTTCTTTATTAGTGAGTTTAAAGTAAAAAGCTGTGACTAAACTATCAGAGAGTGAAGTTAATGAACCAGCTTACTTCAAAGTAGAAATATTTTAATGGAAGATAGGTGTATATATATTATAAACAATAGTGACTGCAACACTTGAGATAAGTAAATTAAAATTAGGGCTAAAACAAAATTGGGAAAGCTGTTGATGAAATATAAGATTCAGCATCATTCAGGAAAAACTGAATGAGAGAAAAAGTCTACCCTGTCAAAAAGGTATTTTTCAGGTAGAAATGGCAGCTTACTTCAAGATTCTAAAAGTTACATTTAATGTATTTTTACGTATTCATTTATCCTAAAACTGTAAAATGTTATACTCCTTGTTAAACAAAACCAAAAGCTTTAGATGATGATATTAACAATTCTCTTGACAGTGTAGAAGTTGAGGGATAAATGAAAACATTTCCTAGCAGAACTAGGCCCGGTTACAGCAAAGAGAGATGAAAGAGTAGAAGTAGTACACAGGATGTCTGATGTTTACAGTAACACCATTTGCCTTTTGGGCCTGGCATCATTCTGTAGAAAGTTTAAAGTTGTGTTCCTCCCATTTTTTTAAACTCCATTATGCTATGATCAAAGTCTTCTAAAACTATTACCTCTCCTAATTCAAAGCCACCATAAATGGAAGAGAGAAAAATTACAGTCTTACATTCTTATAGCTCCCTTTGTGAATTCCTTCCCTTGGTAAAACCCCAAAATTTTTCATGACAAATATTTTAAGCAGTTGAAATTAAACTGAGCCTGAGTATGTGGTAAAAGCAGCACTAAAGCTTTAAAAAAAAAGAGAAAATTTTGAAGCATTGGTAATGGAAAATGGGATCTGTTTTAGGTTTCCCTGTACAGTAACTAGGATTTCATGCTTGGTCTGATGAATACTTCCATGACTTTTTAAGATATTTTAGGAAGATTTGACACTCTGGAGAGCCAGATACTGTGGAACAGGAAATCTTAAATTGAATTAAATCTTTTAAATAGATATAAGGAAACACTAACATAAGGTTTTCATATTTTTTAATATTAATTAAATGTTTAAGAAGCTTTTGTGCGAGTGTGGAGTTTTTTTCTCAATTCTAAAGTTTCAATTTTTTATGTTTTCATATGATATTTCAGTGTCAAAATAACCTGATGTTACTCACTCAAGAATTCTTATAACGTGCAAGCAAAAAGAAAGGATCTTTCTGAATAACAGAGAAAAAATAGTTGGGTTTATGTCACTGTCAAAATTCACACTGAGTTAAATAGTGTTAGGATTTTACTGAATGAGTCTAAATACTTATTTATGTAGTTTGGTGTAGTCACTGAAAATTGGCACATTATTTTAATTTTTCCTAAAAAGTGCTATTTTAAGAAGATAGAATTCATGGATTGACCTGAATGTCTTCCTTTTCTAAATGCAATTTATGTTTATATTTCTACAGCTGTTAGACAAAAATTTACTGCTGAGAAATACTATGGTAGATGATCTTTAGTCCTAGAGCAATTTTTATTAAATTGTGTTACTAATATTACCATTATATGTTGTCAGTTGTTAGTTCTTCTATTTCCGTTTCTAACTGCCAAAGCATTTTACATAGTAAGATTTGTTTCCAATATTTTAGTTTTCTGAATGGGAAGACTAAGAAATGTGTCATGAATTCAAAATGGTCATACAAAGTGATGTGTAGTACACAGTATTGTGAGTACTGTGAGTCCAAAACACTGTGAGTCCAAAACACTGTAAGTCCAATGATTCAATGAGCATTTTATAACTGGAACCCATCTTCCTTGAAAGGCTTAGGGAGGTGAGGGGAAAGGAAATATCAAAGCTTACTATTCTTTCATGAATGCATTTTGTTTCTCAATACTGCAAAAGTCAGGAGCTCTATGTAAACTCTCACGGATAAATGTTTGTCTTATGCATGAATATTGTCAAGCTGGTGTGTGTGACAGAACCAATAAAATGTCTCCAAAGCTCTGAACTGATTATCTACAATACTCATTTAACAGTATGCTAATTCTTAAGACAAGAGTGTAGTGAATGTAGTGAGCAGCTGGTGCTTATGGTATTTACTGAAGAACTTCAGAATAACGTTCTGTCAAGAGCAATCTGAGATTATATATATATATATATATGTAATATATGTGTATATGTATGCATACATATATAGAGAGGGGTACATTTATGTGTCAGGTTACAAGACAGACAGTCACGCAGACAGTCACTGCTCAGCTGTCAGTCTGCTTAAAACTGTCAATGAATAAACTCTTTGTGGTGGAAAGTTAAAAAGATGTCTGTGTAAGGAGCCCTGGATTATTAAGGACTTAGAACCTAAACAGATCTCATTAAATGTGAAGCTTCAATAAATTGCACTGAAAAAATTGCTTAGGAAACAGTGCGTTCAGCTCTCTAAGGTGCTGTAAGCAGTGGTTTGATGTGATTTTCAGACATAATGCTGTAAGAACACAACTGACTCCCCTTCCAGACATGTAGGGTGGCCTAATACCTTGCCCTTGTCTGCTGGTGGCTGAACCACATACCTGGCATCCTGGTTAATGCAGGTTGTCATGACAG
>JBCJKH010052185.1:0-25489 GCA_039877255.1 Loriculus beryllinus
GAAGGCAGGTGCCAGAGAGTCTAGAAACAGTGATTTCAGTCCTGGTCTGTGGTATTCACTAGTTGAAGCCCCAGAGTTGTCATCCCCAAATTTAAGGTTCCTCAAAATGCAAATCCAACCCGTTTTAACCTCGTGGGGGTTTGTGAGCTCTGTTTTGCTGCTCTAATGTGCTTTTAACATTGTTTCCTCCCTGGTATGCGTGTTATATTAGCACACATGCACACTCGCACCCTGTATACACAGAAAGTCTATAAAACAGGGCACTCGTATAATTTTAAAATAGACAAATCAGTTTAAAGCATTAAAGCAAATCTGGTAAAAGAAAATCTCTCCTGGGTTGACATTTTGTTTGCCAAGTTTTAGCTTGGAATGAATTTTTATGACCAAGTTATAACCCCTCGAAAATAGTGGTTTATAATGGAAATCTTGACAAATCCTTAACACAGGCCCCATTGTAACATATTCTGTACATATCCCATTGATCTATGGTAATAACAAGTTTTACATAAAACATTTTAACCATGGGAGCGACGTGGTTATCTTCAGACTTCCAAAAATATTTTGCAAATATATGGGTGGCTTTTTCAATTGGCCAAAATCAAGAAATGACATCTAAATATTCATCTGGATTTAAAAAATGTAGGAAAAAAAATAGAAGTCACAATAATCCACAACCCATGATGTTTCTTTGGCTGAAAAGCAGCCACTGACTAAGCAGCAATTCTGTTTTGATATAACTCTCAATGCAGGATGAGGGTATTAGCCACGAGCAACAGAAATTACTTTCTTAGAGGATTAGCTGGAGGCCTGAAACAATAAGCAACTTAAAAAGCAAGCTATTCCCTGAGCAGGCAAGTTGATAAAACCAGGATTCAAAGGATTTTCATGCTAGGTCTCTAAAACTCCCTTCTCTCCTGCAAAACACTTGCTGCCTTTGCCCCAGCAGTTCCACACCGTTGCCCTGCCTTGGTCTTAGCCCATGCTTGTGCTACCCTGACATGTCTAACCCGGGTGCCACAGGCTTTCAGCTCCACTGAGGCCAGGGATATGATGCCATAGGGATAAGGAGTAGCTGGAGCTGTGCATTTTACTCTGCCCTTGGTATTGTATCGGAGTGGTGGTGATGTATGATTCAGGGATGGGACCAGCTGAAGGGCAAGTAGTGCCCGTGTTTGACCAACATGCTTGGTCCTGGGCCCACAACCCACATAGCATCCCTCTAGACTCCATAGCATGAGAGTCTTTGGATGGGAAGCCCCTCTGGAGGTGGAGAAAAGCAAACAGCAATTTTCAAGGCAGTTATATCTGCAAAAGTACTTTAGTCCACTGACTAGCAGATGCTAAGATTGCAGGCACACGAACCCAAGGTAGCAATAAAAATTCTGTCCTCTTTTTATTTTTTCCCCTGATGGTGCTAGGAACTCTCTCTCTGAAATACCTTTAAACCACAAATTTTCCTAATATCTGAGAAATTCAGTCTTGATTATTTAGCCTTACACTGTTCTCATTGGATAAGGATGTCCAAGTTCACAAAAGAGAAACTGAGGCATATAATTATAAGAAAGTAAGGAACTATGGGGTATTTCAGGCTTTTGAAGATTTTTAGATGTTGAACTAGATGTACAATCAAGACGCCAAGTGACGCTTTTTGTGAACTGGAAGGCAAAGAGAGGAACCAAAAAATGAGGATTTATTTGTTATAAGGTAACATACATTGCCTAAAGTGAGTTAGTTTCCTAGGCTCTCTCTTGAATCGATTAAAGAAGACACCTTCATGAGATGAATCAGACCATCTAAAAACAGTAAAGATGCATCACTGCCTGGACATACTTTTCTGGTTTCCTGATTACGGAGGGAACCTAAATAAGCAACCCCAACAAGTCACTTGAAGAAAGTTGAATGGCTTATCTTGACAAATCCATTGGACTTGTACCTCTATTGCTCTCAGCAAGCCTACAACTTCCTCATTTACATGCAGCCAAAAGGCGAAAAATGGGTATTTTTGAGTATGCGCATAAATGGGCACATAAGACTTGATCTTAAAGGTACTTTCTAACTTAAACAATTCTATGGAATAAAACTGCTTTTACACAAGGAGATAGACAAGCACACACAGAAGTTCAGTCTCCACAAGCCTGATTTTTTCTCACTGTTAAAAGCAACTTCCTCTTCATTCAGTCATCCCAGACCGTAGGTCTGAATTCCTGCACTTGCATCCAAGGGAGAGAGCCGTTTCCATCTCTGATGCATTCCTCTTACTTCCATTGAAACAGATTACTACACTGCCGCTTTAGCATGAACATAAATTTTTCCGACTTAACATGTTGCTTTAGGACTCGGTTCCACTCAACAGTAGACTTCCATATGTGCTGTAATGTTTGTGTTTCTAAGCAATGCCTCGGCAACCACATCAGGGTCGCCGAAAGACGAAAACGAAAAGCCTGCTTTTTAATTTTCTTTTTCTGGCGCTCTGAGTTGGAAACTCAAAGGAAAAGAAGCTTGTTCGTCTTCCCCAGAAGAAACGCAGCCCATTGGGCCAACACGCTGTTAACACACACCAAAAAGGTTTGGGTGGCATGCATCTATTTCAGGAGAAAAATAAACACACATCACTGGGATTGGGTTGGGAGAAAATATTTGCTGACATGTGAGAGGCATAGCAAAATATCTTGTCCTTGTGGAAAATGCCAGCAGGTGTTGTTTAAGGATGGGTTTTTTCCTATTTAAATGCCAGAGTCTTTCCACAGACACAGTCCTGGCAGCATCCTTTTACATATTTTCTTGAACGGTTGACAAATTAGCTGCACAAACTTGCACAAATTCCATTCCCCAGCTATTCATGAGCGAGCAACGGTTTATTCAAATGCCTGGAACCAAAGAGGAGAAAAGCTTTGCTTTTCATTTTATTTTCCTTTTTAAAAGGTGAGATCTAAATCTCACTGTAGTCTATGGAGAGATGCAGAGGTTTTAGGATCATTATGAAAATCTGGTCTGACACATGCTATAGAATTTCACTCAGCTGCCTCTGTAGCACGCCCTAGAATTTATGCTCGACTGAAGACCAACCCCATTATTTTGCTGGGCTGTGAGAATCAAGCATTTATGCCTCAATTCTAGAAAGCATTTAAACACATGCTTAAGTCCCTCCCTAGTCAATAAAAGCACTTAAACACATACTTTGTCCCTGCTGAAGTCAACTGGATATTGACACAGCAAGTAGCTGACTGAGCAGAACAGCCTGTTAACAGGCAGCCTCAGTGAGCAGCATTACTGTACTTTAGAGCTTAGAATTGAGGATGCACTTTTACATTTTTACAGCAATCAAACAACAGGCTTTCCATGCGTATAACATTCAAGGATATTAAGATTTGGTCTTGCCTGGAGTGAGGTTGCAAATATATATATTATTATATGTATATTTTTATGAATAAATATATACATGTATTTATATATACATTTTTAACAAGGTGCAAATGTCCTCAAATATTTCATGTTGCTTCTAACATTGTGCCATAGCCAGGCCAGAGCAAGTCTTTTTAATGCCTCTGTTCAGCATCTGTTGGGAGATACATAAATACAATGCAGCCCATGTCAGTACCAAAGTGACCGCTCCCCTCACCACTTCCCACCACAGACAAATACAACTGCTATGGCAAAATGCACCCAAGCTCCCGCAACATCTGCTTCCATAACACTAAACTGTTCTGGTGGAAAACAATCTCCCTGGTCCCCTCTATGTCAAACTGTGGTTGTCTTCCTATCAAGCAGACCACCCTAAAGCAGAGCTCCAACTCTTTGTCCCACCACTCCTGTGGATGCTCCCCAAGCCCCAAAGCTGCCTCCCACCACACCAAGTCGGCTCCTCTGCACCTCAGTGAGCTGCAGGACGTGCTGGCTGCCTCTGCCTTTCCTCATCCCCATTTAGAAGTTTATTCTAACCTCAGTGAAGTGGTTAGGGGCACTTAAGAGCCAGTTATGGCTCATTAGAGGCTGCACTGGGTTAGTGGGAGCAAGGAAGATGCTGAGCTGTTGTGGCCAGGTTTAATGGCATTTGCTCCCTCTGATGGTACCCAGATTCAAGGGGGCAGCAAGACCCGTGGGAAGGAGTCCAAGAAGGAGCAGTGAGGATCTTTAACCCTTGTCGGTCCACAGCACTTATAACATCTCCCCTTTGAAACTCGGAAGCAATAGTCCAAACCCCCAACACTTCTCTCCTGCCCCTGTGATGATGGGGGAATGGGTTCTGTGCAGCACCTCCTGTCTACAGTAATCAGGGCTTGCTCTGCCCATGCTACAGGGCAAAGCCACATAGAAATGGAAGTTACTGTAATTATAGCTTGCCTGAACATATGGTTTCAAGGATCTTTCGGCGTGTAAAATGCATGAATATGCATCATAACTAGATGTCACTGCTTAAGTTACATAATCCTGCACAAGCGTATATTTAAGAAGGACCTGACATCCTCTGGTTTTTAAGGGGCTTGAGCGGTGATTAAGTCTCTGAGCTTATTAATCACAACATGTGTTGGTGTTTGATAAATTGCCCGAAAGCTGCATTAGCTAATAAGTATAAGAACAAAACGAAATAGTTTCATCTGTTTTTATAATAAGACAAAGAGCATCATGGGAGCATACACGGTGGTCATGAATAAAAGAGAAACATTCATTTATGATAATTGGTTTCAGCTCCCCGTTTGGCTGGTTCTTGTGACCTAAATGTATCCAGTTGTTTCCTTTCTTTCCCGTTGGTTTTTGGGTCACTCCTAATGGTTTAATTCAACAAAAAATGTCTACCATTTCCTGTAACCTCTGTCTTTTTTCATTCCTCTTTCCAAAATGTTTTTTTCTGTGCAGCATCTAGAGAAATCTCCCTCTCTCTCTCCCGCTCTGTTTCCTTCCAAGTGAACAAAGTCAATATTGTTGACAGAGAAAAGGTTTAACTCCAGGCAAAAGGGGGAAAAAAAAAGCAATAGTCATTTATTTGTCTCCACTTTCGAGTTCACAAGGGTTTTTTGTTTGATCCTGGCGGTCAAGACTTTGACACGGAACATGCCCCCTCTGACCATGAACAATTTATGGAGGGAGAAAGAGACAAAAATCCTCATTCATGTTTAAGAAAGCAAAGGAAATGGCAGTAGATTAATATTTGTGCATTTGTAGCAAAATTTCTGATAGGTCTGTAACACATTCAACCACCCTGGTTGAGAAACACAAGAGGCGAAACTCAGCCCTGGAGAGTTGAGTTTTGTTACTCTTGGACACCTTTCAAAACATCAGCCCTCATTCTGCTTTTCTTAGGGCAGCTTTTTCTTCCAGCAGAGAGTAAGAAACACTGTATGGCATTCGCAAGAAGGAGGCGCACGCTGGTGGGTTTACCTTGAAGCACAAGCAGGGAGCCCTTGCCGTGGTCCTTCTATTTGTGCTCACGCCTGATGCTCCCTGAGCACGCAAAGTGGTTTTTACATCTCCCATTTGTTCTGCTCAAAATGACAAGTAATGCATTTTCTAGCACAAGGTCCTGAGTTCAGGCTGGTGGGAGGTGCGGTGCAGCACAGTGCTGGGATGCCAGAAGGCTGTTAGCACTCAGTAGAGATACCCTAACATGTGCCATCAGGAGTTCCTGTTCCCAGCTATATTCACCACATTAAAGCTATTGGGGCTGAAATTCTCCTTTGCCAGGTGTCTGCCTCCAGCAGCATTTTCTAGGAAATTACAAGGAGGGTGGAGGGGGGGGTGGGGGGGAAGGCTTGGCAGTTTTCCAACCCAAGATTAGAGAAAAGTGCTTAGTCGATGTTAAAACAAATTCTAACAATTATTTTCTTGGAGGCTCTCTCACGCCTCCATCCTCTGGAAAGGGGATTGGAAATTTGATGTCACCCTGGGAACAGGGATGTGCGTTTGACATCCAAATCTGGCAAAGCCTTTGAAAACATCCCACTGAAGATTTATTAGCCTCTGGGAGAAAAACCTCTACAGATTCTGTCTGCCTTGATCTTACTCCATTTTGGGGCTTACTTAGGACTTTCCTTGCTACGATTCCCTTCTTGGCTGTTGAACATGGTTGTGAATCCGGGCACAAGAAGAGAGAGCCAGAAAACCATCCTTGTCATCTCAGCCCATGAGGTCCCCCCATAGTTCCTCACTGCCCCGAAGCAGCAGAACTGTAAAGCAGGAGAAATGGGGCAAGGAACAAGGAGAAGCCGTAGGCAAGCACCTGGTGGGGGGAGACTGGGACTGGGGAGACATTTGCTATGACATCAGGGAGTTGGGAGCAGGCAGAAAAATGAGGCAGAGCAATCTGGCAACGATATATAAAAAAACCACAGATAAAGCATATGCACAAGGAAGTTGACAAAGGCCTTAATAGGGCCTTAATTCTCACATTTCAAAGCTTCGGTTTCTCATGCAAACCAGTTTGTGTCTATTATCGTTTCTGGAGCATCCAGACCTCTCCAACAGACCAAGATACAAAACAACAAAACATTTCACTGCTACATCAACCACCTACTGAAACAGCAGACAGGCCGAAAAGACACAGCAGGAAGATGTAGTAAGAGGGCAGAGATAGTTGGATTAGAAAACACCATAATTTTCAGTGTGCCAATGGTATGTGTGAGGTGTAGCAAACTGCAGTGGTAAATCAAAGTTTACTCTCAAAACTTTCACAACAACGTCATCCAGAGACTCTCCGGCTAGAAATCAGTTCCCAAAAATATCATTGTGTGATTGTAACAATACAATATCAAGGAAATTTTTGGCCCTTAAGAGCCGCTGTTCCTTGCAACCTTGAGCAGCAGGAATTTTAAGTTTCTGGTTTGGGGATGTATTTGACACAACCATGGGCTGGGCCTCCCATATCTCCTGCAGCATGACCCAGCACAGATACATCCTCAGGGAATTCAGCTGCAAACACAATATACCTTCCCTATGAGTACAGCAAAGCTCGTGACTGCAGCAAAATAGCATGATGAACAGCCAGAAAACTCCTTTCATGTCATAAAATTAAACCACGCTGTCTAGACAAGAGATCAGGAATTATCTTAAATTCCAAGGAGTGATAATTGACCAAGGAGAGAGGAAAGAAGAAATTAGAAAGGCTTTACTGACAAAGAGGACCGTACCAAGAAGAGGAAACTACAATTTCACTGTCATGGTGCTGCTAAAGGCTCACTGCAGCAGGTTTTCTCCCTAGCTTTGCACTTTTCCATCATGGAAAATCCATGTGTTTTTTCATATACAATCCTAGTGTTAAAGCTTTTAAAGGAGACAGGCTTGTTACTGCATTAGACACCTGCTTTGCATCTATTTGCACTAGTCATTACTTAAAACACAATTTAAGAGAACTGTGCATCTTCTTAAAATACAAGAGGCATTAAAATGCTATTGCATACTCTCAACAGCTTCAGAAAACCATTTCTCTCTGCCCTTATAAAAAACCAGGGGAGATGGTGAAACCAACTTCTATAGCATAACCACATAAAACCAACTATATCATGGACTTTCTAACAGAATGGACTGAGTATGTGGGGAAAAAACTAGCACATTAATGAATAATCAAATTCACTATGGATAAGATTTAACACGAAAAAAAAATATCTCTGCACAATATTAGAGGTTCCCAGTAATTCCCAAAGCAATATAACATAATCACCTTACATACCTAGCTCACTTCTAAAGATTTTTTGGCACAAGTCTACATGAATCTGCGCCTCTCCACTCTCCCATCACTTGTAATGATGTTCAAACAACACTGTGAGACATGGATCTTCTCTCTTTTGCCTCCTCTCCTCACCCTCCTAAAAAATCATAGCTCAAAGATGCTGGGACATGGTTCGTCACAAACCCAGCTGAAACACCAAGCAGGCAGCTCAACCAGCTTCTCACTTGCATCTTCTGGCAAATGATATTTGAAAAACTCTAAAAATTCTGCTTTTGTAAAAAAAAAACCACCACAGTATGAGGAGCAGGGCACAGAAAGTAGCAAGACTCACAATAGTCACTAAATATATACAGCAAAGTCAATATTCAGTAACAAAACCTTTTGGCAGGATAAATGCATGTCTAGTTTATTCTGGAGGCAGCAGGTTAATTAATACTGGTTGCCTGTGCTCAAAGACTGGAAATCTTGCAGAGTGCTCTTTGATTCCAGACCTGCCTGACAGAGGTATCTGCAGCTACTCCAGAAATAGGAAGCCATGCATTTAGCAATGCATTCTGGTTCAGTCTACCCTAATTATCTCAATAACACTTCGAGATTATCTGCAATTCTATGCAGAAGCAGGCGTGACAGCCAGTTTTGCATTACACAACATCTCTACTGCTCCCTGTTTTAGATGAGCACTCTCACTCCCGAGGAAGACTTTTACACATCTCCCAGCTGCACAGGGGTCTCACAGAGCTGCTGGTGTGGGGGTTCAGCTGTGAGAAGTGGCTGGCTCTAAATCTTACCAAATTATTTCAGTTCCGTGAATTAAGCAGCTTCCTTATATCCCCAAATATCCCCAATTAACCATGCAGCTCTACAAGTACAGGGTTTCCATCTTCCAAGATGCTGGTACAAGCCTCTCCACCCATACTGAATTGACCATGAAACAAAACCACTTGCTCCTTCCTGGGCTACAAAGAATTAGACTACTGTCAATAAGATGTGGGCCAGTTCACTCTGTGCACAGGGCTCTGCACAGTAACTCACATCTTCAGCTTGTTTTACAAACACTAACAGCGAGCGTGACAACAGCTGTGCCATTTTTCCATGTCATTCTACCCAGCCACGTGCTTTTGCAATGGTTCCGTTTCATTATACCCCTGCATATGTTTTCTCCTGTTTTGCTAGCTGTTACACCAAATTAAAGATAGCTCTAATCTAAAAAAAACCCCAAAACAACAAAAAACAACAAAACCACCTCAAACCAACAAAACAAGTGACCCTTGCATCAAAGTATGAGTACTTTCTACCATATTCCTTTTATTTTCCTCTAATGACCTTTCCCCATTTAAAGCCCTTTTCCCTCTGCTACCCAGCTCACTGAAGGTTGTGCTAACATGTGCACCATGTCAGTGTATCTCCAATGTGTTTGGATTTATGCACAGCTTTGCATATGAGAACAGGAATCGCTCACCTTGCAAGTTATGCAGATGACACACTTCTCATTACAACAAGCTAAGAGATGACCTGACCCATTCCCAGCCACAGTCTGCTCCAGACACGTTTCCTTCCTTCTACCAGGGGCTGAAGCTTCATTCGAATGTACCAAATGGCAACTTGGGGTGGTTTACCTGATGTCTTTGAGCATCAGGCTGAAGTTGTCATCACCCTGTGAAGAGGCAGTGGAGAGAAGCTCTGCCAAAAGGCACAGTAACAGGGTTTATAGAACATTTAACAGCAAAGTAAGTATCTCCCAGAGTGTCACACGCAACCACAGCAAGGTCTGCTCCAGCAGGACAAGGCAGAAAGGGGTGTCACTGAAAAGTGCCCTTGCAAAGGTGTTGCTTTGGCAAGACAACGTTCTGCAGTGGATTGGGTTGCTGTCCTGCCATCATAGCCCCTCACAGACCATCATTCATAGAATGTAACAAAAAACCCCATGCAAAACTTAGAGAAAACCTCATCCTTCCTTCAAGGTGCATGGTGGGTTTGCATCGTGGCACAGAGCTACAGTGTGGGCAGTGCACAGCTTACCTGTGCTGCCAAACAGCGTAAAAGGAGAACTGGGAAGTTTTATGGGGCCAGTTTTCAGGTCAGGCACTCAGGAGCCTGCAAAGTGCCCCTTGGTGATGCCAGTGAGCATCAGCACCTCTTTGTGCTCCCTTCTGTCACCCTCTGCAGTGCAGGTGCTGGAAGCAGCTCCTGCTGCAGGAACCCCTGTGTGGGATGAGGGTTTCCTCACTTCACATTCAGCACATTTCAGGAGGGACTGTCCCCCAGCATCCCGAGCCAGCTGCAGCACTGGCTCAACCCAGAAACAGGGTGAGAGTGGAAAGGAAAGTGGTGGTCCAGCATCTTCACAAGCTTTGTTTTAAGGGTCTGCAGTTTTTTACTCTTCAGTCCAGCCAGGCAAGCAGGAATGACAAAAAATGGCTGTGCAAACTCCCCTTGCCTTCTCTATGGAGGAACTGGGATTAGCACAGCACAGGCTACCAAACTGCCCCAGAGTCCTTCGACTGAAGGATGGGAGAAGAGGTGACACCCCAGAAGTGGTGACTTTGCCATTCTACCAGCCTCAACTCAGACCATAGTCTCATGATAAAGCAAAAGCCTCTGCCAAAAATACAGGCAGGACATTTCTGCCAGAATATATGTTAAAGAAAGACACACAATTATTTTTTAGAGTTGCTGGCACAGTGCTCACAGGAAACCTTTCCCTTTAAACACTAAAATTAAACAAACACATGAAACGCAGGGAGAAAAGTAATTACTTTATAACTTGACTTTGGTCTATTGCCTCGGGTATCCAGTTCCCTTTCTTACTGATGTGGAAACTCAAATTCCCCCCTAACAGTGTCATTAATTCCTTGGCCTGCGGAGCCCAGCTTTCCTGCTGCATTTTGCATCAGGAAATCCCGGCTGCCCGCACCTTGCTCCGAAATCAGCTCTGCAGGTGACAGCAGAGCTCCTGCCCTGCTCCCGGCACAGCGAGGGGCAGGAGGGCTCCCCTCTCCCCCAGGAAGAGGGGGATTAAAACAATTGCATTGACAAAAACAACAGTGAAAGATCCAGGCAAAGATCTAGCTCCTCTGACCTCTAGCACTACCAAAACTCCCTTTGCCTGCCAAAGAAAATGACAAGGGGTGTCTATTTCTGCTTGCTTTCTTCCTAAGAAAAACACCTTCCCCTCTCCCTCTTCATCCCCCCCCCGCAGCTCTTCCCCCTGCACACAGCTGCAGCTGGCTAAGGTTGGTGTTCAATGAACACCCGGTCCTGAAACACACGCGGGATGCTGTCCAAAGGAGGCTGACAAGAGACTCCCGCTGATGTGGGTGCCCCTCACACACCATCAGCCCTAGGATCTAAAGCAGTTTTAGTGCCCTGTAAAGAAAGAGACTAGGTTTGGAAGAGCAGAGGGAGCCCCATGGGAGGAGAAGCATCATCTCGCCTAGCTTACCTTCTCATTCTGGATGCTGATGAAATACAGCCCAATCAGGCAGCCACCCCAGCTCCTTCCCCATGCCCGAGCAGCTGCTCCTAAACAGGCTTTCTTGGGCACCGTGCAAAACATCTCAGCTCTTCTCAAATAGATGAGGCGGTCCTGGAATCAGACCGGTAGAGCCTGCCCTTTGCAAGCTGTCATGTAATTTCAGAGGAATCAAGACGGACTCTCTGAGTATATACACCCCCTGTGACACACACACATACAGAATGCGCTTGGCATCTGAAGCAGCCGATGCTGGATTTATCCCTTCCCTTTTTGCCAGTGACTGACATAAGTGCCGGGAACTCTTGGTGGAAAACTGCTTATGAGCTTTGGGCCTGATCCAAACCCCAATGAAGACAAAAGAAAGACTTGCGATTGCCTCGGAGCTGGCTTTGGATCAGTCCCATTATCTCTGCTCAGAGAGCAGTACACAAACAAAGCAGGCAAGAGCTGGGACATGGTAAGCCTATGCCCAGAGGCCCATCTCATCAGAGGAACTGAGCAGCAGTGAGGCACATCTGAACCTTCCTTAAAACATCCACCCAGAGCCCTCCTGGGAGGAGATGAGCATCAGGAGCTGCACGTGACCACATCCCTCAGCCCTCACTCCTGGGTGGAGATGCCGGGTCTGGAGCTGATACCCAGATTTCTCTGCTCAGGGCTGGTATCAGCCATACAAAACCTTCAGAGCCAGACCTACATCCAGCCTTATATTGTGTAAATCATCCATGTCGCAGGCTGAGTCTGCTTTTATCCATAAAACACCATCGGTTTAGACACTAGCACCTTTTACATATTCCAAGGGAGACCAAAAGAGTCACACTTGGAGCCTCCCTCCCACTCAAAATCAGCAAAACCATTTGTTTTGTCAACAATTAAGAAGCAATTTGCATTCTTCCTAAGAGGCAGCCTGCAGAATTGAGACATGGTTAGCCAGGGTTTTATCCCACTTCTCCTGGCAGCGTTACCTTTCTCGTTTACTAAAATAAAGCTGAAAAAATGCTTTGTTGAGTTATACTTTTCTATTTTAAAGCATTTGTTGTAACTATATAAGGCTTTTTTTTTCCCACAGGGGGAATAAATGTGAACCGTGAATCACACCAAACTTACCTAAGTAAAGTGCAAAGCAGTTCTCTGTCCTGGGATTACAGACTTGCACAGTCCTGACCCTTTCTTTGTAGAGTTCAGGCTGCACAACTTTCGCAGCATTAAACCTGCTTCCACTGGAGATAAGGGGCTTTTTTAAACCAATACCCTTCTACTCACGACAACCCTTAGTGTGGATGCAGTTACACTACAACCCTTCTTGGGAAACTGGTAAAAAGCTTCCTTGCACCCCAAGTTTAACACACAAATCTGAATTCCCACGTATTAACATACTATCCCGGGTCAGCTGAATTACAATAAAGAACAACATGTGTGTCCTTCAAATGAGATGAACATGAGCCAAAGCGCCTTATTCTCAGCTCTTTTTGCTGAGGTTGAAGCTGTGGTCTGCCTTGGGTCCAAGATGGACCCTGCACACCTTTACCTGGGCTCAGCAGTGAGAAGGTGTAATGATGTGTTGACCTGCCTCGGGGCTCACCCCAATCAGTGCTAGCCTAAGAAAGGCTTAAACTATGCTCAGATACCCCAAAGGGGGCAACTCTGTAAAGCAGAGCAGCACCTACAGGTTTCAAAGCTTGTTGGCATTTTTGTGATGCCAGATTCTGAGAGTCACAGCTAGCATTGAGGGTCAGGTAGCGCCAAGCTTGAAACACACTACACTAAGTTACTTTTCAATCCTGGCTTGAACTGTAGCTTTGCAAAAGCATAAGTCTCTGGGATTTTCCACCCCTCATCCAAAGTAGTAGAGAAGAGAAAGTGAGGATTTAAAGGGAAATAAGTTAAACCTCATAGCATGCAAAATGAATTCTCTAACCAGAAGGGTCTTGCCACATCCTCGGTATGGTGTCACGGCTTGAAAACATGCCTTGTTTTCTAAGCTCATTTATTTCCTAGGAATACTCAGCAACTAAAGGACGTCTCAAAGAAATCCCTAGAAAGGCATCTGCAAACAGTTGCACTGAAACTTCAATTGCTGCTGAACATAATTCATGGCAGAGCAAAACCCTGGAATCTCTGCGAGCGTGGGGTACAAATAGCTCAAGGAGGTGTTTGGTACGAAGGAAATGGTGAAGCTTCTTCCATTTCCCATGAATATCATATGCACAGCTCCAGCCATATGTTGTGTTGAATCTGCCACATTCTTCAGTGGTGGGCACAGATGTAGACAGATCTGACAGATCAGGGTCTTAGGGTCACACAGGAGTAAATTGGGGGCAGATGATTTGAGAGTCACAGCTTATTTTTAGAAAAAGAAAGAAAGAGGGGGGGAGAAGATTGCTCACAATCATTTCTACCATGTGTCTGAACAAGAAAAGCATTTATCTCACTAAAAACAAAGAAGAGTTTCTCTCAAACAAGGAGTTTGTTTTAAGAGGCTAACAAAGATTTTCCTATGCTCTTTACAGATCACAGGTGCTGCAGAAAAGCCTATAACTTTGCCATGTATTTCCGTGCTTCATTAACAGATATTATTTTCAGACGGTCTCCAGCAAGGCTCCATCTTCGCAAGCACAGAAGCGACTCCTTTGACAAATAAGCAAAGTTTCTTCCTGATTGCCTGACTTATGCTGTTCTCTGGTTGTTCCTCTGATTAGTACTATTTTGCTTACATGTGCACTGTGGGTGATAAAAGATATTGAGGAAATGGAAAACCCTTTCCCAAGAATATAATCATTACTAGGAGATGGAACAGAAAACAAGGAAAAAGACAATCAGCACTAATTCAAACCCTTTAGACCACCAAAATACAATAAAAACATAGCAGATACACTCCTGCTCATTCATTATTTATGCTCATAAGAGCATACTACACACACACTCCCTCTGCCTCCTGCTGTACAAAGTTTACAGCAGAGAGGGAGGATGGAGTGTCACATTACTTCATTAGTCCCACAAACTACACCACTGAATACTTACTCGTACACTGTGCAGCTATGCAAAACTAATTCAAACAGAATTCAAACCCAAAGAGTGTTTGCCAAAGAAGGAGAAGGAAAGCTTCACAGCACTGCCTGCCACTGCGCAGGGACCTCCCTTTCTAAGGCTGCTTTGAGAAGGAAAATAGAAGAAAGCCCAGGATCAATGGGGATAATCTTGAGAACTAATGGTAGGACCATCCCAGCTGGCCTGATCACCTGAGTCTTAGCATTATGGCCATGCCCAGTCACTTGGCCAGGATTTTTCCAGGCCATCAGCTCAAGTTACTGATGGCCAGCCTGGGACACTTTTGTATGTATGAAGTAGAAGCTTTCCCTGGAACATACCATGGGTACAAGCATCCCAACGCAGGCCCCAGACTTGCTCAAAGAACAGTGTCACCCCTTTGCTCCCCAAGCTAAGTGCTCTCCTGGGCTCAGGCAGGAGCTGGGTGAAGCTGCTCTGAAAGCGTAGCTGGAGCTTTTCCATTTCCTCTTATGAGTCACTGAGGGGTTGTAGATGTGATCAGTCATATATTGTTTTCCTATGTTTTTCCTGTCTGTTTGGCTAAGGTTAAGGCCTACGGTGATAAAGACTAAACCCTGCTGATGCCTCTGCACCTCAAGGTTTCTTGCAGGCTGCTTTTGGGTCTTCAGAGAGGTCACACCAACTGGCAGAAGGATTCAGATGGGATTTAAGCTGTGTAAAGCTTGGCCAAAAGTGTTTGAAGTGTAGCTTAGTGATTAACTTATTGGAATAGGGCTCAGAAAGCTCAGCTTGTTAGGTGAATATGGACATTCCAGCCCAGCAATCCAAGCTCTGGGCAGAGATCATGGAACTTAAATCCTTTTGCCAATTGTTTGAGATCCACAGTGCTAAGAATGGTGGCAGGCAGGTGGAGAGCATGGTGTTTTGCTGTTCCCCTATGCTTTGAAATCTCCTTGAGCTCATCAGAGTTGTGTTTTGTTCAAACGCCTAGCACCAAGCATGGCAGCTGAGCCAGGACTGCTGGGAGAGCCAGACAAAAGATGGGATGCTACTGGATCTGCAGTCCCTTCAAACTAACTTTTTTGTGGGATTTATTTTCAGCTTAAATTACTATTCAGCTGGGTCAGATCTCTAACCTGAAAAAGCACAGAAGCTTCCATATATAAGGCAAGGGACTGGAGCGGGCACTCAGCATGAGGAAAAGGTAGGACCACCACTTCCAAAGGAAATACAAGATTATGCCAGATTAATCCAGGTGCTTAATTTGCCCCTCTAACTTGGTGATTCAGAGCAATTGCCATTAGGAGACAGACAACCAGGGGCTGGACATTTCCCTCTGGGAGAGACATTTACCCCATGGTAAACTGGGCATGGTAAACCAGTGGAGACTTGGCTCTTGTGGGCCAGAACTGTACCTTAAACTAACATCATGGCATGCAGTGATGGGCAAAGTGCAAAGACATGCCAGGCTGCTGTAGCTCTGGCAACAGACTTAGCAAGCAGGGAGTCCATGAATTCCTACCATCCCTTGCAGAGCCAAACTGCTTCCGAGGAACCAGAAGTTCAACCCGAGCTAAGATGTGGAAGGAAGGTTGTTTTTTATTGATGGTTTTACTTCTTGTCCATTGGCTTCAATCATTTCCATTTTAGCAGTTGTTTTGCAACACATCAAATAAGCAAAGTTCCTCTAGAAACCCTTCTATCAATGATACTTTTTTCCTCCACTTGAAAACCAGACTACCAGCCTCAAAATGCATCCCCTGCTGGCAGAAGAGGGGTAACATTTTACACACCCTCAACTTCCCCATATGCTTGTGTCAGGACACTTTAGAAGATGTCTCATCTATCCCTTTGAGTGCAGGCAAGAAGCACATGATGGATATTTGCTTTCAGGATCCTTCTAGACTGGAGAATCCAGGCTACACAAGCCACAGCTTCACTTGTCTTCCCAATAGAAAGCTTTTCTCCCCTGAGTCTCCCCAGTAATCACCCAAGCTTCTCATCCTTTCTATTGTACAGTCAAGATGCAGAGAGCAAGTTTTCCAGTGAGATAACCTGCCTCTTACATGCCATTTTCTCCATTTTCCTTTCCATACAGTAAGAGGAATAAAGAAGCAGAAGGGAAAAGGAAGGAGAGAAATGTAAACCACGACAGGAGAGAAACACAAGTCACATATATGGGTACTACCCAACTGCCTTCCCACAACAAATGGCACCCTCCAAAGGTGAACTGGCACAGTTAAGAGATGAGGGTGAAAGAAGGAACGGTTCAGCTCCCAACTCTGCCATAAGCTCCCTTGCAGGTTTTGAAAATCAGCATCCATACATCAGAATGTCTCAGTTTGGGTCAATCTGCTGTTTAAAAGAAAAAAACACCTGCACAGGATTGTTCAAAGCGTAAATGAACATTTGCAAAGCTCTAGGAGAAATGAGCTGAAGGATACTTTCAAAGGAACAAAGCATTATCATCATAAAGTGTAATCTTGATGGTCTTTATGGGCAAGCATCAGCTTCCAGCAGTAATCTTTAAAGCAACATCCATTATCCATAAAATCAGCTTTCAGCTAACAGTCTGTTACAAGTCACAATTGGCTAAATTCCACTTATTTTCTTCCTTTTTTCCCTAAGAGCACTTGGGAGTCCTACAACAGCTGTCAGAAGGGAACAACAGAGCCTGGCTGGTCGACGGCATGGAGTGGCAGGGAGAAATAAGGAGCATGCACCCACTGCACACCAGGTAAACCTCCAACCTGTGCAACACGAATGACTCAAGATGCTTCCACAGGGCAGAGATCTCACCCACCCACATCTCACCTTGCCTGCAGGGCTCATCTGGGGCCAGCCATTCTGCATCATGGCAGGTGATGGTCTCTCAGACACCTCCTTACAAGGAAATCTGGGCAGCAAAAGGCCAAACTCTACCATAATCCATGGCTGTTTGCTTCCCTGGGAAACTAATTTATTGGTGTGTAGAGACAGCCATGCTTTTTTGGTATCAATGGATTTGCAGCATCATTTCACAGCCACCAACATGTGGCTCAAAGAACACAGTCCATGATGGGAACGCAGCAACATCACTGTCACAGGCACATGGGTCTGGGTCTCAGTTGAGGAATCTTTCTTGGTGAAACATACGGATAAAATGGGAAAAGGGTGGGAGTTTGCCTGAATAGAAAGAAAACTGCTCTTCGGTTTAATATTTTTGTCATTTTATGCCACACTGCCAAAAACGTTATGTTCCTAGAAACCAGCCCTTCTAAGGTGTTGGCTGCCAAAAGCAATGGGAGAAAAGGATAGTTTTTCAGCTTTATAAAACCAAAGCCTCATGGGAAAAAATGAAAATTTTCCCTGCAAACATTTTTCTCCTGTTATTTACTTTGCAGGGAAATAACTTTCTACTGGGAAAGTGATAAAAATGTAAAACAATCACTGCGCTGTCACTCACCCAACCTTTTACCGGATTTTCTGGAAATGCGGCAGAAATAAAACTCTCACTCATACCACGAAGGCTCTTTCCAGTTTTCTATGAGTTTATGGCACCACAGCAGGGCTGACTTTGTTTTTAAACAAGCAGCAGCTAAACCCTGGGTTTGAAGCCAACTGATAGATGATCTCAGGAAACAACACCACTTCTGTAGAGTGCTCTTTTGCTTCCTCTCTCCGAGTTGGATTTAGTGGTTTATTTATGATACAAAGGAGGAAGTACTTTCACTTACTCTAATGACAAGCAAAGTCCTGGCTGTAGAGTGAAGGTAACTTCGTTTCTTCCCACCTTTCCCAAGGATTACTTGGATAGATTGGAAGAAGTCTGGTCCCATAGCCTCAGGCTCTCTGCAGTAATATCAGGGTGAAGACACCCATCCAGCTGCCTTGGGGAAATCTACACTCAGTGTTGAAGGTAGATCTGAAGGTCAAAAATTAGAAGCATTTTCCAGATTGTATCCCATTTCCAGCTGCAACATCCCTAGGCCCTAATCTCCAAACCCATTGCCTCATGGAAAGCTTCTGAACCTCATGGACTTGATCTGGGGTCCTGGTGCCTGTTTCTCCCAAGACCAAGAAAAGGAATATAAAACAGCTGATGATCTTGATACAAGGAATGACTAAGCAGGTTTATGGCTAGTAAAAGAGATGCACAAGAGGGAATATGATCTGGTTGTACAAAATCCTGGGGTTGGACAAGCAGTTGTTCACGACCTCTTCTAGCACTGAAATTGCATTTGTAGAGTGGGAGCATCAAAAAAAACGAACCTGTGACAGGTTCAAAGCAAACAAGGGAATAGGTTGGGTAGTTCAAATGCAACCTGAACTTGAGCTGTGAGACTTTGTACAGGATTTATAATTAACAGATAATACAGGTTAAAGGGAGAACTGCACAAGTTCAAGAAAGAAAAAGAGGAAAGCACCCAAACACTAAGGGTTATTAAAGATTAAACCTCCTCTAGTTCAGGAGGTCCATGGAGAGTACTTAGACGATGGAGAGTATTCGGAAACATCGTACATGCTTGCACCTGCTCCCCTTTCCTCTTTTGTTCATACCCATTTGCAGCCTCAGTTAGCGACAAAATACCAGATGAGGTGGACCCTCATGGTGGCCACATCTATGCTGTGAGATCAAAGTCCTGAAATATTCCATGGAAGCATGCCCAGGCCTCAGCTGCCTTCACACCTGAGATCCTGCCACCACCTCCAAAGCAGCTGCCTTCCTGCAAACAATGGGCAGTGAGAGCTACTGTGTTGATGATATACAGCTGCCATGACCTGCTTCTCTGGTAGACATGGATCTGCAGAGAAACAGAGACTGATTTCTTGACTAATAGCTTCACAAACAAGCCACTTGAAGTGAACCAACCCAAATATTGAGCTTTCCACATAGTAAAAAGCAGCTCCTTTTTGTGGGGAAAAGGCAGCAAGAAAACAGTCCTGGATGTGAAGATGACACCCAACCAATAGGAGTGCACTCTGCTAAAAACCTCTCCCCATGGGCATACACATCCCTCCTTCTCCAGGGTCCTTTAAGGTCCTGGGCTTCATTGGTGACCATGAATAATAAGGTTTTCATGGCCTCTGTGAATACGTCGTGGAGGGAGAAGCAGATGAGATTAAAGTTTTGATCTGTTTCCAGTTTAAGGTTTCCTACCGCAATTACAAACCAGGGCCAGAGTCCTAGTATACAGAAGAACAGCACAATCCTCCAGAAGCATCTCAGATACCATTTTTAGTTACAAAGGATTATTCTACGGATACTCAGGTCAAGGTCCCAGTGCTTTCCACAAGATCCCATTCTCTAAGCCCAGCAAAAGATTTCTTAACATCCTAAATTCAAAGCTGATCTTGATATCTCACACCTGGGAGAACAGCAGCAGCTCATACATATGACACTGCCTTCAACAAGGCTCAGGATGGAAGGTGCATAAAACGGTATTAGCAACAACTTGGTAGAAAGGAGCCATGTTGGTGTCATTTAACACAATGAAAAGCATAATTGGTTACAGCTGACAAACAGAATTGCATTAAACAGAACATTGGATGCTGGGCCATGGTTTACATCAAATTGTCAATCTCAATATGGCAGTCCCCTAAAAAAAGCCACTTTTTCTGTAAACCCTCAGGAAACATAGCAAATCATGGCAACATGTTTATAGTCCTCAAATGCCACACAAGGAACCTGATACGTATCTTTTATGGTGGGATATACTGGAGGGTGTTTCAGCACGTCCATACTCATTTTCCAAATACATTGCACAGTTTTATTAAACCTTTCAGAGTCTCTCAGAGATCGACTTTTAGATGAAGCCGTGGAGTGGACAACCCTCAAGGCCAAACTCACTCAATAAAAGTGAGATTACTTGCCTTATCTCCATGTTGCTTTCTGTCTTCAAGTCTGGCACTTAAGGCTGGAAACAGCAGCGACAACATGCAGATCTTTACAGCCTGCCCCTGAACTTCGCCGTTCACTGCTGTTATATAAACTGATGACTGCTTGGACTTTGGCACCAACTTGACACCAGCAACTGCAGTAAAAGGAGGATATTATTTATGTCCAAACCAAAGTTTGTTTCTGTGCTTAATGCAGCTGGAATTCAAGTTATTCCAAGATGGTCTGGCGTTTCTGCACCTATTTACACACCAGGGCCTCTGAGGGCAGGTTTGCATGGGAGCTGGCACAGCCAAGTCCTGGTGCTAACTGCACCCTCCACCTACTTGCAAGCCCCTAAGATGACAAGCCAGTGGAAGAGACACCTGTGTTTGTTAAATGGAAAAGGCACCTTCAACACAATCTAAAGCATTTTTTGTTTGGGAAGATATACCAGGTCTTGCTGTACTTACAACACACCCTCTCATGTTAGGAAGGTACATGAAACCTGATGGCCTGGGAGATTTGTGCTTGAAATTCTCCAGTGTCCAATGCTCAGGCTGAGCTTAAGCTGCAGATCTTCCAGGGGAGGCTAAAAGTCTCTTTCCTTCAGATTTTCATGAATCCAGTAAGCAATCTTTTTCAGACCTTCAGCTGCGTGTCAGTTTTTCCAACAAATCTAACAGGTCAGTGGAAATAAGGATAAACAGACAGACTGCATACTTGCATAAGGAAAACAAACTAAACATTCCTACAGTTTAATTTTCAACTTCAGAACAGAATTACTTACAGCAGGAAGAAACTTTTTAAAAACTCAAACAAGCTGTTTAAAATGATGATCCCAATTACCTACTCCGTAGATGACCTACTACGATACCAGCATATCTTCAAGGTTTCAAGATAAGGAACTACCACAAAAGGTAGATCTTTACAGCAGGATGGCAGTACCCTGATTTGATTTGAAGTCCTGGTTTACTACCATGAGCACTCGATCGGTCTTGTGGAAAATAGCTTTGAGCTAGCTTCTTCAAAGAACAAACAAGAAGAAGAGTCAACAAAACTGTTCTCTAAGTTTTAAATACCAGGAGGGGAGGAAGCTTTATTGCTTTATGCTACTACATTACACAGATACAACAACAACTGTCAACAATAACATTATCTGTATTACAGCAGAGATCCCAACTGAGATTAAGGTCTCATTGTGCTGGACACTTGTAAAAAGCAAGAAATATACTGAAAGAAGCCACCCCCTAAAGAAACTCAAAACTAAATAGGCAAGAGGGAAAGAACAGACAAAAACAAAACAACCCCTGCTTTTACAGATGGGAAACAGGAATGCAAAGGATAAGTGACTTGCCAGAGGCTGCAATCAGAAGCCTGTGGCAGACCTATAACAGAGCCCAGATTTTCCAAATCCAACTCCAACACTATCCAAATCCAGTAACAGATTTGCCTTTAAATCATCCCTAGTAACATTACAGTTGGATCTCACTCATTGTCTAACTTAAGAAATCAGAAGCTGATACACGTTTCTTTTTTTTCAAACGCAGTCTTATTTGTTTGCTCAGAAGCGTAAATTCTTCATAAAATGGGTTCTTTGGGTCTAATTTTCTCTGCGCATCCTACAGGCTGCATTTTTAGGTGCCATGCCAGACACAAACTTCCTCCAGCAACTACCTACCCCCCCTTCTTTCTAATGCTCCTTTACATGTTTAAGGCTAATGATCCTGTTCCCCTCCTACTGCCTCCACAACATCTGCAGGAGGCAAGGAAACATTTAATGCAACTAACATGTTCCCATCATGCTACTGTGAATGGCAAGCTCCTGAACAAATGTCGTAGTCTTATTACACAACATGTTGGATGAATGCTTAAACTTAGGTGGTTAAGGAGAGTCAACATGATAATTTGGTGTTAGCCTGAATTACCACGGTTGGATTACCCGTTTTTCAGCTTCTCCTGTTCTAATCTCTCTTAGTGGCCTTGATTCCTAAAAGACACAGATCTACACATTTCAATTTACCCCGTCGTGTAAATACTGTCAGTACAAATAGAGTAATTATTGTCAAGCCATTTGAAAATTATCAGCACGCTTTGCTGCTTAGTAAGCAGGGTGAAGCCCTTAACAAGATAGTAATTTGCACCTTTTTCTTCTTAATTTGAGGAAAAATTCACTTTCTTTGGTGCATAAGTGAAGCATGGAACATATTATTTAATCCTAATGCAAATCACACTGGCAGGAAATGTCGTAAAGAAAAAAAGTAATCTTCTGAAGGAAAAATAAATTATCGACCACGTTAAGAAGGAAAGAAACATTCTCGAATAATTTCTTTCTTTGTTGGTATTGGCTGGCAGCATAATCCTTCCAAGTAAATTGTAATTTCCAAATTAGATTATACATTATGTCATATTAGTTTTATATTAGAAAAACAAACTGACTGAAAGGAAAAATGCCAAAGTCGACTTGCCTGCTAATGTAAAATTTTTGTGTTTTTACTGTGAAATGCTTAATGTTGCTTTCTATATTTTATTTTTTTTAACAAGTTTTACAGCAAACATAAAACCTAAATGAAGGCAAAATATTTACTTTACCTTGACCAAGTCCTGCTTGAAACGTAAATAGGAAAAGAAAGACCAAGCATTTTCAGGACACCACATAACCATAGCAACAGCTATCTCTGTATATAAATAAAGATACCAGCATAGAAATTTTCATGAGTTATGCACCAATCAAGATTATAAGTATCTATTGCACTGAGAAATAGTATGCATAGAGAAAACTTCAAACCAACACAGGTCAAGTGATCTAAAAGTCTGGAAATACCAGAATGGGGAATGCCTGTGTAAGTTTTACACCTCTTTTTGGCTGTCTGTCTTATGCAAAAGTCTTTAAATACACCACTCTCTATCTGTATCTTTTAACACAACCCATTGCTTTGGTCACTGAGCAGGATGGATGGTGTTTGCTGGATACAGTATTACTGAACACGTCTTTATAAACTTCTAGAGTTGATGCTTGACCCAAGCCTCCTTTACAACGTACTTCCCAAACCCTGCATTCAAGAGAGACTGCAAGCCTGCTTTTCACACACTCAACTTGCAATTTAAAAAACCTTAAAAATACCACTAAGTGGAGATAATGCTTTAGCTTCAACGTATGTCAAACAAGGTGCAGAACCATAGGGTGACCTAGGAACAAGGCCATATGGCATCAATGAAGAAAACAAGGTAGGTACAATACCACTGCTGTCCTGGTTTTGGCTGGGATAGAGTTAATTTTCTTCCTAGTAGCTGGTACTGTGTTATGTTTTGGATTTAGTATGAGAATAACGTTGGTAGCACACTGATGTTTTAGTTGTTGCTAAGTAGTGCTTACCCTAAGTCAAAGACTTTTCAGTTTCCCGTGCTCTGCCAGTGAGGAGTGGCACAAGAAGCCAAGAGGGAACACAGCCAGAACAGCTGACCTGAACTAGCTAGAGGGATATTTCATACTATAGAGCATCATGTTCAGTATAGGAACTGAGGGGAGTTCACTGGAAGGCACCAATGGCCGCTGGGGAACAGGCTGGGCATCAGCCAGCAGGTAGTGAAGAGTTGTGTTGTGTATCACTTGTCTTTCTCAGGTTTTATTCCTCTCTCTCACATGCTCCTTTCAATTTCTATTATTGTTAATATATTTTGCTTTATTTCAGTTATTAAACTGTTCTTATCTCAACCTACAGGTTTTACTTCTTTCCTATTCTCCTCTCCTTTCCATGGTAGGGAGCGTGCAGCTGGGTGGTATTTAGTTGCTGGCTGGGGTTAAACCACAACAGCAGGGAAGAGGAGACTGAAGATGTCTCGGCACACATGAATTGCTAAGAACAACAAGTTGTATGATATTTGGAAGACAACCATCCAGATTAAACATGGAAATACTGCAATTTCTCCACCACCTTCTAAGCTGTCCTAAGAGCAAAGGTACATTACTATCACTATCATTTCTCACTAAGTTTAGACAGCTAAAAACAAATTATAAAAGCCATCAATTAATCCTGAGTGCTGCAGGAGCCAAAAGCCCACCAGTCTGTTTCTTCCAGTAGCTGGCTGGAAATGCTCAGGAAAATGGACCTTCTAAACTGACCCCCCTTTCAGTTCCTTGCCTGTGCTTCTCTCCCCTTTCAACACTAGGATGGCTGCTTCCCTTTTCACATCCTTTCTTGATACCTGTGGAGGGACCAACAGCCAGGGGAGACCCTCTGGTCTCAGTCCCTAAGTGCTTAAGGCGGGTAACCACAGAAAAGCTCCAGCCTGGACATTGGGTGGGGAAGATGTGCATACTCCCTTTTGATGACTGATTTTTCATAAATGGAAGCACACAGGGAAAAAAAGGTTTCCCATTTATCATTTTTTTATTGAGCTCAGTACAATTTTATTTTTCTTGAACAAATTCACATGGATTCCTGCAAACACAGCAGAATCATTCCCACCTTCTCAACAAGAATGGAACAGTTTGGAGTGCTCCCTAGGGTGCAGTAATGTCCCTTGGAGCATCACTTTCCCTTCTCTTCCTAAATGATTGCACCAGTTGGGTATAATTTTCTTGGGGGACAATTCTAATTGGCATGGAAAATTTCAGGCTGAAAAGAATAAGGTTAGGAAAGTTGCAAGCAATCAAAGTAAGGCTCTAATTGGGGAGATTTCTGGCCAACCCTTTCTGGCATAAGCTCCTAAGTTTTATCATGTGCTTGCTAGCCTTTATGCATATTAATGCTTTGCTGAAAGTTGTTACTACCAACTACAAAGTTCTGGAATTAAGTGAAAGAAAAAGAAAATACACTTTTTCTCTTCCCCCCTCCCCATGCACCCTTTTTGGTAAAGAGAGTCCTCTTTTTTTCTATGGTGTTCTCAAGTTGATGGGTACAAAATGCTTTGGTGTTAAAGAAACACTAGAGAACATAAAAAGCATCTTTATATATACAAAGGGAAAATAACCTGTAATGGAGAAGGTATAAAAAAGGGAATAAATCTGTGCATCCCAGTTCAGCAGCCTGACAGCACCTATGGACCCTAACAGCAATTACTTTGAAATCTTGTATATTCAGCACCCAAAAGTTACCTTTGCTGCTAGACTTCTTCCAAATGACAAGACCACTGAAAACTGACCTAACCCTCCTTGTGCCCAAAGGAATGTCTGGACAAGAAACCATCTTGGATGTTGAAGAAAAAAAAAAGAAAAAAGAAGAAAAAAAAGAGAGAAATTTGGCCTCTAAAGACTATTATGAACACACGTTTTAAATGAGCCAAAACAGAGGTTTAAATACAAGTTCCCACTTCATCTCAGCTACAATCTCCCTACTCCCATAATACAAAGCTATAAAATACAACAGGGTGGGTTTAACTCTAATATATTTTTATATCATCACAGCTACAGCAACATTACTGTTATAAAACAGACAGATACAGACATGTCTATTTCACTTCCTGCAAAGGTTACACTCACAAGCTT
>JBCJKH010052186.1:0-25109 GCA_039877255.1 Loriculus beryllinus
TAATTAGAAAAGGAAAGAACAAAGGGAGGATTAATGTAATGTACATGGAGTCCTTTTCCCTCTTGGATGACTGTTCATGCTATTGGTAATTGTTTTCAGAGCCTGAAGCAGTCTGTAATGATATAACCAGAAGACATATCTCACCCTGTATCCAATCAAAGCAGTTCTTTTTAATACAAGTTAGTTTTGCATTCAGGTATGTATGTATACTTACATCTACTTATAGGTTAGCACTGTATCTATGCAGTATTTGTTTTTTCCCTCTGCATGTCTATGTACATATATTTATGGTTTTTTTTTTCCCTTAGGCTATGCAGTTGGAATAGGACAGTCAGACTAATAATATTAAGAAGAGGTAATAAATAACGTATTCATCTAGTAAGGAGTAACATAGGATAAGACAAATGGGTTTATTTTAAATAAAATTTAATTGTACATATTTAATAATATTTAGGGTTAGAGTATGCTGGGATATAAACAGTGCAATGGGACTGAGAAAGGTTATTTTGGAAAGAAAAAGAGAAAACAAAAACCATAAGCAAAATAAAATCTCAAACACAGCCAAGTGTGAGAATAATTTTACTGGAATTGACATAAGAAGAACTGTGCCTTTTTTCAACATTAACTTCTCTACAGTTATGACATGTGGTTTGGTGCTTTAAAAAACTTAAGTCTACGTTTCTTTCAGTAATATTCTCATTAGCTTTGAAAAAATTTTCTTGAAATGGACACTAATTTTCTAGAAAATAATGCTGAAGCACATCTCTTTGCAGATTTCATTAATATTGTGGAATATTTCTAGGAATGGTAATATCCAGGAATGTCAAGCATCTACCTGATTTTTCCAGAAATGCTTACGCTGCCAAGTTTTACAAGACTACACTGCTATTTTTCTAGTTAAGGCAGACAAACATATGATGCACTGGGGAAACCACTGGGGAAAACCACAATAGCTAGCCAGTGACTTAAGAGTCAGTCCTACAATATGTCTAATAGGGTTTTTCTTTCAGTTTCATCTTCACATAATGAAGTAGCAAAAGTAGAAATTATGCCTATCAGAAAGTCGGTAGTTCTTTCCCGTTTAACAGATGCAAGTGGGAAGCACACACATGGGAAGTGTGCTGATAGCCCACAGCACAGCAGTGCACATGCTGATGAAGTTAACAGTGTTACAGGCTTAACCTGGTTTCAAAGTACAACATGATATACTTGCTTCACACATTATTATAAATATGTAGCAAATGACTGAAAAAACTTCAGGCACTTGGTTCTTATCTTTCTTGATTGCTATCTGCATCTGGAGTTCCTTCTGAATTTTACTTGTGGTCTTAGGGTCATTACCTTAAGATAACATGCATTCACAATAATTTAAAAACCAAAATAGACAGCAAGCATCAGAAATTCAAATAAACAGACTTTGTGTTAAATATACTTTAAATGTTTTTTCTTTAAACTGCTGCAGTTTGATATTTAGCTTTTGAAAAAGCACAATGAAGTAACCTGAAAAGGAACATATCAGTTGGTTTCCATACTTAAAATTGCTTTTAAACATTCTCCTGGAGCTGTTAAACTGCATTAATATATTCCAAGTGGTTCCTTAGAGCTACTGTGTACAAAATCATTTTATTTGATGCATGTTACTGAAATTTAAAATGAAAAATTGAAGACTCTCTTGTGTAGCACTTTAATTTCTTTTGATATATCTGTTTCTTATGTTCTCTGCACCATTTTCCTATGACGTATATATGCGGAAAAGGACACTGATTTTGCTATAACATTACAATCAACAGCAGAAGACAAATCTTTAGAAATCAAGTTGTGAAAAAAGGTTGTGAAAATTGACATAATGAATTATGCTATACACAGAAAGATAATGTACTTTCAATCTATCATTTTATAACTAAGCTTGATTTGTAGAGGTTATGCTCTAAACAACAAACCAATTTTATTTGCCCTGGTAATTCAAGAAGTGAGCAATTCTGAGCTTATGCATGATAGATACATGCGCTATATAAATCTGGAGGGATCAAGGGATCCTCCTTGATCTGTGTACTGAAATATAAACTAGGCTCTTTTTTACTTCCTTAAACATTTGAGTCTTTCTGAACCTAACACCAGCTTAATATTTTCATGAGAAAATTGGAGTTGGCTAAAATGACTAGAAGGTGTAAAACAAGCTAAAGCACAATGGAAATAATTTTATTTTTGTTAGTAAAATAACTAATTTTAAATTTTGGCTTTTCAGCATATAATTTAGGCTAATGCAGCCTTTTTGGTAACAGCCTGAAAGAGTACATAGTAATGCAGGGAGATATAGGTGGACATGAGTGAGCACTTGTATGAATATGTTTGAATTTTGTCCCAGCTCTGTATCAGAAATAGTTCAGATTCTAAATTTGCAGCACAAGTTGAGTAATATGCAACACCTAAGAGACAAACAGTGTTGAAGAAAAAGAGTTGCAACGATAATATATCCTAGAAAGTCAAACAGCTAAAGATTACACAATCTAAACAATAGAGGTAGTTAAACTTCTTCATAAAAAGATAGCTACCAAGTGCACTTGAAAAGTATATTCACATGCAGAAGCAAAGAATCTGATCCTGTGCTTGGAATCATACATTCATTTTGCATCTTTTAAGGTCCTAATCACACAATCAGCTCATGTGAAGAACTCCACTAAGTTAATGATATTGCTCAAGAGTTTTCAGGATCAGGACCCTAATCAGCATTTTTCTGCTTTCTTACTTTTGCAGCATGTGTGCTGCTAATTGGTGTTTTGACTAAGTCAACAAAAGAATGGCAACACCAATGAGTCAAAGGAAATTGTTCTTATTAGAATGTGATGCTAGTGAAGTACTGCTTCCAGAACAAATATTATCGTCAAAAAATAGTCTCATTAAAACAAATTGCCCTTTGTGGCATAATAAAATTTGTGTAAAGAGAAACATCTGGCAGAATCATATAACTTACTGTAGCATAACATTTGGAATGAATTAATTTATTTTATTGTCATAAGCTGCTTTTTGGGCTTCTCCACATTTATCCAAATTTAAATGAATCAGTGTGTTGCTTAATATCATTTTATCATACTCAACTTGCATTTCCTTTAAATTAATTTTATTATGTACATAACAAGCCTTGGAAGATGGTATATGTTGGAATTAAAGTTCAGACAAATTCTGTATAGACCTTACTTTGTGTACAGTAGCACATTTCATCACTTAGTGTTTTACAAGGCTTCCAGCATAAGGAAGCACTGAATTGCAGGTGTCCTAGTGTTGGGAATAAAGTTTGCTTTACACTGAGCAGTAGGAAAAATTCCATTCAGAAACTTAATCTAGAATTTCTCCATTTTACTCTTCTTATTTATAAGTAGTCCCCACTCCTTTTACAGACATTTTACTCTTCTTATTTATAAGTAGTCCCCAGTCCTTTTACAGCCAATGCAAAAAATGAGGCATATTCCAGATTTACTCCACTGAAATTGCATTGGATGCCACTGAAAAAAGTCCCTCTGGAACTGGTACCTATAATGCACATCTACACTGCAGATATCTATCTTTGCTTAGATTAATCTCACCATGACCAGTATACTTAGAATTTGATGATAAGAGGTGTTTTTTAACATTGTTATAAAATGTGCTCAGTGAAGTCACAGATTTTTTGTCATGTGCCTACGATTGCTGGCCGCTTAAAAATATTTACTTCCTACAGATTTTAAAGATACCAGAACATCTGCTGAGTAGATAGATATCTGAAGCATTTAAACACAGTAATAATATGAAATGTAACCAATGTAGAATAATAGAAGCTGAAAAGATGTCAGATTAACTGACTAATTTTATACATAATCTTAGTATTTCAAATCTGAGCCTGCAGTCATCCAGCTACCTACTTCAGAGGCAGGGGAGTAGGACACATACTGCTTATCTGAATAAGGTAAGCAAATAAGGAGCCCTCTGAAAAAATAGTAGAACATGGAGAAAATGTAGCTTCACCCTGCCAGGTTGGATGGGGCTTCAACCAGCTTGGTCTAGCAGAAGGTGCCTGAGCTTGTGCAGGGGGTTGGAACTAAATCTTTAAGGTCCATTCCAACCCAAACCATTCTGTGTTTCTATGATCCATCTCTGCTGTATGAGCCAATGGTTTTGTGAATTAAGCACTGGATCATGAGAGAATGCACTGAGAGAGAAAAAAGCAGTTTATTTAGAAGAAAGAATGATGGGTTGAGACAGAGGGGAGAAATACAGAAAGATTTAAATTCAAAATAATATAGAAAGCCAAAAAGAGTTACACTTTCTGGACACATCAACACCTAAGGGCAAGAAATGCTACATCTGTTAAAGAGAGCTAAAGGAGAATTATTCAGAGCAAAAGTGCTGCAAGCTAATAGGTTGTCTAAGTAAGAAAAATATCTTACGCATAGTGAAGCCTTTCACACAAGGACAGTACTTATAACATGTAAATCAAAAGAGTCAACATAACCAGCATATGTACAAAGGCATTCCTCAACATAAAATTAATTTCAGTTCCGTATGGTTTAGTGGGGGGTGTCCCTGCCCATGGCAAGGGGGTTGGAACTAAATGATCTTAAGGTCCTTCCCAACCCTAACTATTCTGTGATTCTGTGATATCCTTGAATATGTTTTTAGTCTGCATCTCTTTTTTGATTTCCTAGAACAGCCAGTTTTAAAACTGAAACCAGTGCTCAAAATGCATCGACATAAAAGTTTAGAGTCACAAAAATACTTTCTTAGTGATCATAAAATCTTAGAATAGTTAGGGTTGGAAAGGACCTTAGGATCATGAGTTCCACCCCCTCCGCCATAGTCAAGGACACCTCACACTAAACCATGCCACTCAATGCTTCGTCCAACCTGGCCTTGAACATCACTAGGGATGGAGCATTCACAACTTCCCTGGGCAACCCATTCCAGTGCCTCACCACCCTTACAGTGAAGAACTTCCTCCTTATCTCCAATCTAAACTTCCTCTGTTTAAGTTTAAACCCATTCTCCCTTGCCCTGTCACTACAGTCCCTAATGAAGAGTCCCTCCCCAGCATCCTTATAGGCCCCCTAATGTGCTTATCATATTGGTGGTGTTTTATCTCATTTAATAAAGTGTTATAAGCTGTGTTTCCACTCAATGTATGTGCAGTATTATGTTCAGATATTATAGAAGTTATACTTACAAAGCCATTTTTCAAGAGGAAGGAAGGGGAGTAAAATAACAATCTTACATTATATGAAGCAGAACTCTTTATTGTATTTTCTAACAGTCAAAGTCAGATCTGACACCCCATCATTTACCTTCTCAGTTAAATTGGTCATCTATTTTTCTTTCAAGTATGTTAAAGAAATCCCTTCCTTGTTAACAAATCGTCCAGAAATATGGAAGTTTGCATAATTCAAAAGATTCAGATACTAAAGCATTTCTTCAAAATCATGTATGCCTAGAGTCTAAATTACTTTTCATCTGGTAAGTGCCTTTATTTGCTGCATCTAGCAAAGCAGGAAATGATTGTATATTTTCCCATAGTTGCTCTCTGTCAGGTTGCTCTGAGCTGTTGAGCCAGCCATGCAAGAAAATTAATAATCATGATGTTGATAAAGCAGCTGTGATACAAGAATTTAAGGGTAAAATAACCTCCACTAAGCAGCTCATATAGTGAATACATGCTTCTAATTATGATGTCATAATGTTGTTCAAGGATATGCCAGTACATTAAATTCCATTTTTTTTTTTTTAACATGAAAAAGAGTTTAATGAATGAAACCTTGTGTACTTTGCTCTTTAAAAAATATTTTGAAGTATAGTTTTGAGAAAAAGTTACTCTTCTGATAGTATTCCTCAATGTGATATGTATGTACTACATATTCAGTATAAACAGAAGATAAAAGCAGTTTTACCGTCTGGTCTAAAGTCCATTTAAGTCAGCAAAAAGAATTCCATTCATTTGAATGGGCTTCAGGGACAGAGCCCTCTTCACATACGTATGTGATCTGCCTAGCTAGCATATATAAACCCTATTCAAGTCATTCATCCTGGGAACATAATTAATTCCTCTTGGAATTGTGCAAGGTTGTTTTTTTTTTATTCATGATAATTTTACTGTAATCATCCCAGTAATCATAATACTTCACATTTTAGAAAACCTAAAGAGTATTTTGAAGTAATTAAAGAAGTATGAATACTTTGTTATTGTCATCTTTGGTAATTGTAAATGCTTCTAGCAGTATCTGGCTTTATATTCAAGCATATTATGTCAACTAATGGAATCATTTGTGAGTCTGAAAAAGTCTGAGGTGAAAACAGGTACTGCTTTTTCAGTAACTGAGTTATTCTAAGCTAGTTTCTTCATGTGTTGAATATTAAATCTAAAGAAAATTAAATATTTGAGACATTTTGAAAAAGGTAATGATGTTTTTAATAATCTGTTGTATCATGCGTACACTCACTATATTCGTTATTCTTGGCATTGAGAACTTGACTTCATAACACATTAAAATGAGGAGAGTGTATATTTAAAGGATCTTTCAATATAAAAAAAAATTGAAGTATGCTACTGAAAATGCTATCTAAAAACCAGCACCTATATTTTATGATTTGCCTGTTGTAGAGAAGTTCTAGACATGCAATTTTGAGAATTCAAGATGTTTCCTTTAAAATACCAGATACAGAGCAGTTATTTGAGATGAGAAATGTTATATTATCTTGGGGTTTTAAAGTACAGAGTAAGTAATAAATAGGATATGTGATTTAACTAAACATTGTGGTGAGCTTCCATAAACAGTTCTGATAATTGCTTTGGCATTTTCTTACAAGAGTGAGAAACAGGTGTGGAAGTGTAGAAATCTAGCTTTACAAAGTGCCTGCAACTCGTTGATTAACTGTGTGCATACACAACTGATTGTGCAAAACACAGCAGAGCAGTATTTCCAAATGACAGTAATAAAACAAATGACAATGTTATTAGTTAATTAGAGAAATTTCAATTCAGTATTGTAATAACGAATGCACGAGGGAGCACTGGCAGCTGCTGTTGGAATGCAAAACAGAACAGCTTCTGAAGCGTGATGTACTTACTATCATTGGTGTTTCTGGGTGATATGCAGAAATTGTGTTATACTTTTAAGGTCCTACAGGGATTCATTTACTGGCTGGCTGAATGAAAATGAACTGTATTAATATGACAAAGAGTAGTAATAAAGTTTTACAAATCAGCTTCTGTAATATGAATTGCAGGTATCCAAGTCTGAAGAAACTCACTCCTTTGTGCAAGATTGGCCTCCAAATTTAATTGAGACCTAAGAACCACTTGTGTGCATGCAAATAACCGGACTAAGTTCACATCAAAATAGGAGCATAATAATATATTTAACTTAAGAAAAAAAATGTGATCCTTGACCATGTACTCAAACTAGAAGAATCTTAGTGATACTTAATTTTTATGACAACCAGAAAAATATGTTTATTTAATTCTAGCATGAATTCATCCACTTTTTAGGCACATTACTTAAATACTGAAGTACCTGAATGGTTCTGAATAACATTTTTCTAAAGTAGTTTTAGCGTGCAAAAAAAAGGGATGTCTCTCATTTCTTTATAGACATCACAGTGCTTCCTCATTTCTCCATACCCATGAGGATTGCTCACCCAGGGCCATCAGCAGGTCTGCTTAGTTCCTCCTGAGCTGTGTGCTGCCAGCATCCATGTCTGTGTCCCCCATGCACCTGTACATGTAGGTCTCCTATACACCCCCATTGGTGCAGCCAATGGGAAAAGTCATCCTAGATTTGGTTCTTCCAGCTGAAATTCTGGGGCAGGTAGGGAATATAGAACCATTAGGGAGAGACAGCAAAACATCTAGGTGACCCATGGTCTGGTCAATCCTATAATTATCTTCACATGGTAAGTGGTAGGAATAAGAGAGAGGAGCATCAAACATTTAGTAAGCAAAAGTTCTTTCTCATTTCTTTTCTCAGATGTTACTTCTATTCACTCAAATGACATAGGTCTTTAAATGAGAAACATAAGAGCTTCTGAACTGGTATCTTTCAGGCAGTTTTCCATCCTTTTTTATTTATTCACTTTTTTTAGTATGTGTAACACTTATTAAGGGTTTCTCACCAGGAGCAGCAAAGGTCTCTAGCAACTTGTTGAGATCTCATACCGTTACAGAAAACTACTCTTTAGTATTTTGGTAGGGTGAACAGTTACTCTGGAAAATGCTGATCCAGTGGCTCGCACTTTCCACAGGCACATATTGATTGAAGAAAAACTTTTGACATAAAACCCAGCAATTGTCCTTCTTTAGTTAACCTGTTTCTCACCTTATTTTCTACAAGCATACTGGAGTCTCCAGGGACTTTGCCTTTAGGATCTTTTGCCTACTTTGCTCCCTCATTAGTATTGACCTCATAAGACAGCAAGGAGTTTGGAAGAGAGTGCTGAAACAGTGCTGAAATCAGTGCCGAAACCATTTATCAGATGTCCTGGCTCTCAGGCATACTGGCTGTCAGACTGCTGAGCACAGGTAGACCGTTGGTCCTGTATTTGCTGGGCTATTTGCTAGCCCACCTGTCAACCACAGCTCCTCATCTCCATTGACTTTGTCAACATTTTTGTCCTAGCATTTCCTTCCCATCTCTACATGATCTTGTGGATCACCAGACTTCTTTCCTGGTTTATCATGAGGGTACTGAGCACCCCAACCAGTTCAAGAAGCCAGAAAGCTGTAAAGTCTGGGAAACAAAAGCATAATTATGTTTTCAAGATAGAATCTTTCAAAATTTTGTAGGTTACAGAAAACAACAGACAAAACCAGACATCTTTTGACTAGCTTGTTTTTTTAAAATCTCACTGATGGTTACTCTGCATCTTCATAAGGCAATCTGTTCCAGACAACAGCTATCACTTCTAGTAAGCTTTTCTTTATGTCTGAATGAATCTCCGTTTCCACAATTAAAACTTATTATTACTTGTACTACCCACAATAGACATGAATAGTTTATTCTTTTCTTCTGCAGTTACCTTTTATCATGTCTTTCCTCAGTTTTAGGCTGAATTCAACTTAAATGTTTCACTACAAGTCATGTTTAAATCATGACCTAGGTTGATTTTTGTACTTGTGTCCTCAATTTCTTCTAGGCAATCCACATGCTTTTGGAATTCTGGTGCCAAAATCAAGTATAATATTCCAGGGAAAGGTGTATTAAAGCCAGAAAAAGCAGAAAGATTATATATGTATTTTATAGGCTATGCTCTCTTTTTTTATACACCAATAGCATAGTGTTTTCCTTTCCCAATTGGCATAGAAGGCTCATGTTTTACTTGATATCCTCTAAAGCCCCCAGGTATTTTCTTTCCTTCAGGCAGTCGTTCTAGAGCCTGGATTTGTGCCATTGACTACTTCTGCCCGAGTGTAGAGTTTCCACTTCTCTTTGGGGAAATTCATTGTGGTTTTACAGAACATGCATCCAATATGTAGTGGTCATTTTTAATTTTAGTTCTGTCAGCAAGAATGCTTGCAGCTAGCTCCACCTTGGCAACACCTTCAGATTTCATAATTTCACATTTCTTAAAATATTAAGGAAAACATTGGTTAGTCCAACAGTAGATCCCCAGGAATCTCAAACTGGGGAACTACTGATATCTGAATAATTTTCCAACTGGCTTTGCATATACGAGTAACTTCATTTAGACCACTTTTAGTCAGCTTGTGAGAACATTATGTTAGTATCAGAATGACTTACTAAAAAAGTGAAATGTTGTTTTACTCTTTCTCTTTTATGCACCCCTTCACATCCACACCCCCTACCTCACATATAGAAATTGGTTTTGAAAATTGTTTTGGCTCTTAGTCATCACCCTTTTTGCTCAGGCTTTAAGTCTTTTTGTTTGTTCAAACATTTTGGTATTTTTCTACAAATTGAAAGTAGTCTGATTGATATATAGTTTTCCAGCACTTTTTGTTTTCTCTTTTCTAAGGATAGAAAGGTAACTTGTTAGATTTTTTTCTCCCAGTCTTCCAGAATGCCATTCATCATCCATGAGTTTTTTAAGTGCTTCTGCAATTGCTTCAGCAAATTCTCCGTTCTTCCTGAATTTCATTGTGTCTGGATGATTTAAAGTCAACTAACTTATGTTTGTATTCTCTGATTCCTATTTTCTATCTATCTTAAATGTGTTGTTATTTGTGTTAATTACAATATCTTCCTGATTGCATCTAACCTTTTTAGTGGAGACTAAAGCAGTAAATGCATTAAACATTTAGGTTTTTGTTAGTGCCATTACTTAACAGCTTCTTTTCCCCGTTGAGCAGTGGACCAGCTCTTTCCTTTGTCTTCCTCTTGCAACTAATGTACTTCTTGATTTTTTAATTTGTTTATCTTGCATGGTCCTTGCTAGCTGGTTCATGTTTTGTGCGTTCACTTTTCTCAATGTGTCTTTCCATGTTCCTGGTAGTTCAATATTATTTTGTTTTTCTTTTCTCACCTTAATGATTTGAATTGTACTAGTTTTCTGTACACATTTTTCTTGTTTCTGAAGTAACACAGCTTCCATTTTTGTTTTGTGCTACATAGTTTAGTCATATTTAAATAGGATTTCCATAAGGAAATTAATTAAATCCCAGGGGATCTTACTTGTATTTTTTTTATTTTCATGACATCTCTCTTTTTTTTTAATATAATTTGTATTTAATTTGTTGTTCTTCCTCCTTCCCATCCTAACAATTAAAAATGCTGCGATTCCATGAACGTTCACTTAAATCTTTTTCCATCTGTTTTCTTTCATGAGGTCTAGGTCATCTTGCTTTCTGTTTTGTGTAACAAATTATTATCAGTCCATCTGAAGATTGTTGGATGGTCTGCTTTTCACTACGTTCCTTTTCTCCAGAATAGTTGAAGATCAGAATTATCTCTGGTTTTATGTTTCAAGCAATGTTTCTTAGATGCCTCTAAAAATTATCATTATCTTTTCAGTCTTTCTGGTTTGGCACTAGTGCAGTAGCCCCCACCTTCCTTTCCTCATTGTTACAGTAAATAACATATAAGAGAATAAGCAGTCAACAACAGAAAACATGATAGTGACATACAAGTCATATAATTTTATCTAGCTATTTAATATGAAACAAAGATGTAATATTAATGATGTTTCAGGGAAATTTCATGGTTTGTATAGCTGTAAGAGTAGCTAGAATATTTATGACACTTAATGTATTAAATAATCTGATTAAATAATAAGTAATCCTCACAGACTTCTCATAGAAATAAGTATATTATCCTCCCATTGCAAAGGAATAGGACAGAACAAGAGGAAATGGCCTCAAGCTGCACCAAGGGAGGTTTAGATTTGATATTAGGAAATATTTCTTCACTGAAAGGGTTGTCAAGCGTTGGAAGAGGCTGCCCTGGTTGAGTCACCATTCCTGGAGGTATTTAAAGACATGGTAGATGTGGCATTTAGGGACATGGTTTAGTGGTGGACTTGGCACTGCTATGTGAATAGTTGGTCCTTATGATCTTAAAGGTGTTTTCCAATCTAAACAAATCCATGTTCTCACAGAGTGTGCAGGACTGGACTCACTGTGAAGTACTGTAGCAGCCCTGTTTTTTCTTGGAGTCTCCCACAGAACCTACAGTCTTATTTTATGTACTAACCTATAACACTGAATAGAATATAGGAGTTCCAGGTACATTTGCTTTCTACATGAAGAAATTACATGTTTTTTTCGCTATTTTTGACTCATTCAGCATGAAAATGCAGGGTGAAACTGAAGCAGCTTTGAAAACTTTTCAAACTTCTTTCTTCAAAACAACTTTCCTGCCTGCTAAATAAAAGAACACTGTTCTCACTATTTATCCAAATGATTTTCATCAGACAAGCATACTTAACACATTATTTAAACATGCAGTAGTTTTTCTTGTCAGCACAAGATCTCTCTAGCTAGCACCCCATACTCAGTTTTTCATTCCTGGGGAGAAGTAATCACTGATTTCCACTAATACATAACATGAATGAATTTCCTGTATGTTTCACAGTCAAGGGTCAGACCACGTTACAGCACAACAAAAAAGATCAAGGGCTGGTAACATCAATAAACAACGACTTCCTTATCACTATGAACAGTGAGATTTCCAAGTTCATTCTCCCCTTTGGCCTTTGAAATCAAAGATCAACAAAGGATTATGTGGTAAAGCAGAAGTAGATAATCCAGCGCAGCAGTTGCTTGCATAATTTTTCTCAGAGGAACTTAGGAACTGTTACTGGTTGATTTCTCTCCTGGTTTGAAAAGCGTTATCTGTGGAGTGTTAGTGGAACCACGTTATTTATTCTGTCCCATGACGTTCAGGAGGCCACTGTGCGAGATAGATGGATGCCACAGCCTTGGCTACGCTTACGTATTAACAATACATTATGTTGTGTCTTATTTTCAACTGAGACACATAATTAACTGTCAGAATATCTTTAGGATAGTAGCTTTTAAATAGTAAATAATCTCCCTCAAGTAAGGCAGATGTGATCATCAGAACAGGAAATACTCTGAAGAATTAGGTGGGCTGTTTTCTTCATCTTCCACTGAAGATAGAAATCTCTGCTGGTCAAAGTGTTAATAAAACCCACAGCCTTTGCTGAATTCTTGCTAAGACAGAAATATAGGTGACATCAGTTTGCAGAAAGTTTTTCTTTTACTTCAGTGTGCTAGGACACTATGTAGAAATCTGTCTGTATAGCTGGCTCAACTTAGTATGCAAGCATTCTTGAAAAGCTGAAGTGTTACTGCTTAATAATCAGTGGCTTTTTACCTTCAGGTCTTGCTCTCCTGGATGTTTCGATCATGGACCTTGTTAGGGAAATTAATTGAAGTTTATTTTCTGGGACAGGGAGTTGCTGCATACCTGGATTTTATCCCAACACATATCCAGGAAATCAGCTGGTCAAGAAGCCGACCCACGAAAAAAATAATTCTGGAGTCCTAGTGTGTATGGAGATAAAGATACTCAGCGCAGTTAATTGTAGATGGATTTTTTAGAAGTGAAGAAGTAGTTCATAAAGTTATTTCAAGTTGGACTGCAATGGAAATAATTCTTTGCTAGAAAAGGTACCTTAAATAAAGTCAGCACAGTACAGACTGTTTTTTCACTGCAGTATTTCTTTTCCAATTATCTATTTCTCTGGAACAAATCAGAAAATTCTGTCAATCTGGTAGAGTATTCTTTAGGGAAAATATATTGAAATAACAGTGTTCCACATCCTTACTTTGGGAATGGAAAATGGGTATTACTAAATTCTTAAATGGGTGACAACTGATCTATGTATCAAGCAACAGACATTCCTTAAAATTAAAAATGTGTTACTCATAGATATATACTAAATAATTACAAACCACTAAACTGCTGAGGTATGTTTAATAGCATGTTATGGATTTAGATATATTTAATAGGGTATCAGTAAGAGCTTTCTCTGCTCTTTCTCCAATGCTAACCAACATTCCAGAGTTTTACTGAATAAAATAATCAGTGTAGCATAATTTATTAGTGCCAAACAAAATCAGTACAGCCCGCAGGAGCAGATTTTATCAGCTGCTGGTTTTGTGGTTTAGTTTTTTTGTCATGCCCTCACCCCCAGCCCCCCCCCCCCCAACCCCCCCCTTACTCTTTCGAAACTTTTCCTCAAAGTAATTAATTTCTGAAATGGGTTAGACCTTTTAGGTTTTGTCAGGAGTTAGCATATAATCAGGTGAGAGGCAAATTTACATTTCATAATTGCATTAGTCATTTGCACTTGAAGCCCCTTGCGAAATTAATTTCACATCCAAAGGTTCCCAAACACAGCAGAGAATCTTGTAGAAAAATATTTTTTTTTCCTATACCTTATTTCAAACAAAGCATCTTTGTGGCAATTTATGTATCCATGAGGTAAGTAAACTCAGTACTAAGTTCACATAGCACTAAACCTGATGGAATTTGCAAGCACTTTGGGGGGGATTAATCTCTCCTAATTTTAGCCAACTATGAAGTAGCTGAAAGAGTATCTAATCTACTGCCTCATTTAGGCTCATCATGGTTTATGAAGAAAGAAAAGGAACTCTAGAGTGCAGTTCATCCCATCCTGAGGTGGATGGCTGCCATAATCAGGATGAATTGCCCTCCAAAGATATCAGAGTGGGAGCTATGGCTTGCACAGTTAAAGCATCTTTTTAATTAATCAGTAATCTTGGATTTGCCTCATCAATAAAATATGAGGAGTTTCCTGTCTGAACCCACTGATTATCCAAATAGCTACAGTAGGTGAAGTATTTGACTTTTAGATGGCTAAAGTAAGGTGAAATGAATCCTGCTTTATACTTTGAAAAGGTGACACTTTGGCAGGAATGTCTCATTATGATGATACTACAAATTGTAATTCTTAAGCATACAGAAAGGAAAAAATATCATCTTCTTTATTCCTTCTTTATTTCAATTATTTATCATTAAGGAAAACTAGAATTACGTGGTTGTCTTGCATATTTGTATTAACTAAGCCATCCAGAAGAAATTTCAAAATATTTATTATTTATTACTGTAGATTATAGATTTGGTGGGATTATATCAGTGAATTATTAATGACGCATAAAGTACTGCATTGACAGTTAAAAGCATAAAGGCAGAACTTTGCAGTCTTAAAGTTGTGTTATTATTTATTGTAGATTTAGAAAGGATAAAACCAATAATGTGCAAGAAGCAGGAAACATTCTTCTTGAAAGAGAAAACAAAAAAAATTACAATTTTTCTTTTGTATAAATTTTTTGGGCCTTTTTTTCATTGTTCCTTCGAGTCCTTTTTGTATATGCCACCTATAAAGCATATGACTGTAATATGAGTGTTCACAGACCTGTGTCTGCTCAGTGGAATGGTTTATGTTTCGATGCCTTTTCCCACAAAAAATAGTTATGGGTGTCATCTGTTTTCATGTAGATGAAAGTTTTGTATGCCCCATATTTTCGGTTGATCCTAATGGTTCTTACATTGCTCCTCTCTTCCATGGTTCCTAAATGACCAATGGTTCTTGCTCATGCCATACAGTTAATTCATACAGCTGAACCAACCTATGCAGAAGGATGTCAAGTGGGAAAAAAAAAAAAGAAAAAAATCCTCATGATAGGAATTAGTCAGAGAATCTAAGAACTAGTTGTTTAAAGAATGTTCTGATACTCAGCTCCAGGTCAGTAATGCTGGTTGCAGCTTCAGAGGCACACTTCAGTGCTATTCATTGCACCCGAGCTCTGTTCTTGAGCCTCCTACCATGTGACTAGTTACTTATTTATTATAGAACAGCACTAAGGCATATTAGGGTATATTAATTTGCATTATCTGCCAGCCAGAGGAGAAAGTGATCCCTTCCATGCCATTTGCTTCAAGTGAAATGACAGCTTTCTGAGGGCCATTTCTCATCCTCAAAGAGTCCCTCATCAGTAGTCATGTGGGTTTGAGGAGTCTTCTTGAACCACTGGAAACAATATACAGGAGTCTTAAGGAAGAGTGAGGTGATCCTGCATCTCTGCCATAGATGTTATCCCATAAATGACCCACAAATAGAGAAATTAGTTCCACAACAGAGCATTCCTGTAATATTTAATATGCAGCAACTTCCAATATGAATTTTTGGTTGCAGAATTGAATAGCAGGGCATGTCTAGGTGTCTGAGGAGACTGAGAAGTTCCCTGTCTGTTCATCTTGGTTTCACAGTGCATTATTTGCTAATTTGGAAGCATTGTTCCTGGATGGGTAGGATAAGAAAAGGAAATGTTTTGTTGTTTTCTAGGTAGATTATCTTCATGGTCATGGAGAATGCTTTTCTATCTTTTGAATCTCTTGTGTTCAGAGTAGCAGTCTGTCTTCAAGAGCTGGAATTACCATTCATCCCTTAGGATTACAGTAGGACTAATTTACATGGCTTTCATGTAGGAGAAACAGCATTGGAACTGAAGTGAAAGTTTTCTTTCCTTGGATGGTTGCTGCAAATCACTGTTATTAGTTTTCCTTCCTCCACCCCTTTCTCCATGGATTGCAGTCTGGAGAAGAGTTGGGGTCCATTTTGTCATTGCTAGGCAAGTGCCAGTTCAGGAAATAGTTTAATATATGATCTTCTTGTGAAACTGGATTTGGCAGGGGATTAAAACACATCATCTAAACTGAGTGGAGAATAAGGCTGCTACTTTCAATCTTTAGTAAATAGCACACAACTTTTATTGCTTTTCTCTCCTTGTACTTTTTCCATTTCTTTTGATCTCTTCTAGAGTAGAATAACTACCTGCATTTTGTGTACCACTTAGCTGTGAGTGTGCGCTTGATTTTACACAACCTTGTTTTTAATACATTTTTTTCAGTGTGCAGTGATATGAAGGATGCACCGCACCAACCAAATTGAACCTGTGGTGCTGTGCTACATTCCCAGGGATGTCAGAAAGAGGGAATGCAAAGCTTTCTGGAGCAGCATTGGAAGAGTGTGGAGAGCGCTGAGGCTTACACAGTTTCAGCTGTACTGTTTTTTCAGACTGCTCTCTGTAGTATACCTGTCTACAGAACCACACAGATTATCTTGGAAAGAGCTTTTGGCAATGATCTGAAACAAACCTGCGGGTATGCTACTAGTTACAGGCCCAGTGGTCAATATGCATATATGAAAGGAGATGCACACGTGTTTATCTGGTGTCAGTATTAGATCAACATTAAACTAACTGTAGACATCAAAACAAAATGGGATATCTCTTTCAATTTGCATTGTGTTTGTATTGTTCAGCTTTTTTTCTCTAAGAGTTCATTACTTTCAGTCGATACTTGTTTTATGTTATAGATTGTATTCTTGCAGTTGAAGTTAGATGAATACATCATTCTGAAAACATATGTAGTTGCAAGAAAATAATCTCTGGGCAGACAAATCTCTAGAAAAGACAGAGTTTAATTTTCCACAGTGGAAATTCAGATACAGCTCTTACAGGTCAATGGTGAAGAAGTTACAAGCTAATTTGTAACTAAGATAATGAAACTCTACAGGTGAAATAGCAAAACTAATGATGAGTGGTATAATAGAGTCGATTGTTGAGCTTGTCACTATCAGCTCCCTCATTAGAAAATTGAGAGAGACACTTTTTTTGGCATGATTCATCTCCCTATAAATATTTGGTCATGATTCATCTTCCTATAAACATTTAAAATAGGTCAGATGAATCATGCCTTAAACATCCCCCTAACTTTCTACTGTTAAAGAAAAAAAAAAAAAGAGACTATGGTATTTAGCTGAGGTGGTAGCTCAGATGAATCACAGCTGTATATATTTGTGTGGTAGATGTGATAAGCTGATGTGAATCTTTCACTGCCTCCTTCCTTGCGGGTTTTGAGTTTGACATTGTTTTGTATACATCAATGCTTTCATCAGTATTGGCATACATTGTTTAAGGCAATGTATGAACTGAACAGTATAGGTTGGAAGGCTCCATAACGAATCTTGTACTTTATATTGCAGAGGTAAAATCTGTGTTAGTGGGTGACATAACAGTGCATGTTACTTCGAGCATATAATAGAATAAATCAGATTCTCCTGCAGAATCATTAAAAAATGCAGAAAAGGAAAAAATATTCTCACATGTCCTACCAGGTTTCACTGGAAAGAGTTAATTCTGCTCAAGCCCAGTGGTCATGATTGCTGATCAGACTGTTAACAGATAAATATCCTCTTTGCACAGCTATGGAGTAGCAGTTGGTAAGATGTAGAAGATGTTCTCTTTCAAATTGTCTTCACTGATTGGTTTCTTTTGTCAATGTGCACATTCTGAATTGCACTAGTAGTTGTCTTTGGATTTTTAAGAGATAGCAAAAGGCTGAAAATGCATTTTTATTATTATTATTTTTAAGCAGAAAAGGGGAATTTAGAGCATTTTAGACCAATTAGTTTAATTTCAGTTATTTGGAATAAAAAGAGGAAGTATTTAGAAGCCAAATGCAAGAACATACCAAGTTGATATGGAACAGTGATACTATATTTACTGGGCATAAATTGGGCAAAACTAATCTAATATTTGTTTGTGGAAATGGAACCAAAATGTGAGTATGTGAGAAGCAGAGATGTTAAGTCACTTGTCTTTCCTAAGTCTTCTAATGCTATTCAACACGACATTATCATAAGTATGGAATTGTTTTGATTAAATTACCATTAAACATAGTCAAAACTTTTGGAAATCTGCATTTGATTGGTTAGCAATGATCAATGATCAGTTGTGGTTCTTGGACAAGTCCAGCCACCATTTTCATTACTGTGTTGAATGTTGAAATAAACATTGTGCTCTCAATAAGTGAGGGAGGACAATAAGAGCACATGTGTAGACTGGAAAATAGAGCTAGAACTCAAAATAGTGGGATGCCATTTGTTGAGGGCATATTCAGATTCTTCATTTAGGTATGAATAAGATGAGTTGAAAATTGGAGGAGGACTGGCTTCACAGTTGTTCTGTTGAAATGATGTAGAGAGTTTCATGGTTCCTAAGGTAAACATGAGTTAGAGAAGAGATGCTATTCCAAAATACATTAAAAAGCATTTTTTAAATACCTAGTCAGATAGCGCTATACGTGAAGTTGGAAGTCCAAAACATGTACTTTGTCCACTTAAAGCACGTCATTTGGGCAAATTAGACTTCCCTTTGGAAGTCTTTAGTAGTAAGTTCGACTACATAGAGGCAGAATAGACCCCCTTATGACTGAAGGAAGTGGGAATGTTCATTCTAATTAAAAAAAAATAAAAATAATATTTTTACCAGTTTTCAGGAGTAAGCTTCATCACCTAGCTTCTGTGAACTAATCACGCTCTTTCTCTGCATAAAAGGGGAGAAAAGCAGAGTGATTCATCTTACTTCCATGTGGACACCTAAACTAGGCCAGATGAATCATGAATCCTTACTACTGATTAGGTGAGATGTAGACTCATCCACTTTGGGGATGCAGTTTGTCTTTGGAGATGTCTGCAACTAGGTGGGGAGGATTTAATCTGAAATACCTAAAATGAGGAAGAAGCAAATAATTTGTTCTCATTGGTGAGAGCAAATGAGAGTATGGTGAAGCACTGGAATGATTTTCTTAGGAGTTGTGCCCTCTCTGTTACTATGCATTTTTTAAGAATAGGTTAGATAAATATGTTATGAGATCATAAACAAGAGGAACTAGAAGCCATTGCACAGCAGGAAAACTATGGCAGTTGCCACCATGGAAACAGAGTGGGATGGCTCGCAAAACTGGATGCTGCAATGGATTACTATAAGCTCTTCTGAAGGGGTAGGTGTCCTGGGTTCATCAGTAGCAGTCATTTTCCTCCTTCTTAGTAGCTGGTGCAGTGCTATGATTTTGACTTTCAGACTGGGAACAATGCTGGTAACACCAATGTTTTTAGTTGTTGCTAAGTAATGTTTACTCTGACCAAGGACTTTCTGAGTCTCATGCTCTGCCAGTGATGAAGGAAAGCTGGGAGGAAATAGAGACAGTACACCTGACCCAAACTGACCAAAGAGGTATTCCATACCACAGCACGTCATGCCCAGGATGTAGAACTAGGGGGCAGTTACCCGGAAGGGCTTGATCACTGCCAGGGTTGGGCTGGGTATTGGTCAGCAGGTGGTGAGCGGTTGTATTCTCTTCCCTTGTTTTTTTCCCTTATCATTATTATTATTGGTGGTAGCAGCAGTGGTTCATGTTATACCTTAGTTACTGGACTGTTCTTATTTCAACCTGTGGGAGTTACATTTTTTTGATTCTCCTCCCCATCCCTTCAAGAACTGAGGGAGGAAGGGGAGGGAGTGGGCTAACAGCTGCGTGGTTTCTGAGTGATAAGCTGGGCTTAAACCACAACAGTAGGCAAGAAGAAAAGGCAGTGGGGTAGCCTTCTATGTTAGGGAGTGTTTTGATTGTCTAGGGCATAATGATGTTTAAAGGGTTGAATGTTTATGAGTAAGAATCAGGGCCAGCTATCATGGTGGGAGTCTGGTTACTCTTCACCCAAACAGGGTGAAGAAACAGAAAAAAATATTCTGTGAGCATCTGGAAGAAGTCTCACAATTGTTAGCCCTTGCTCTTGTGGGGGACTTCACTTTAGCAGATGTCTGCTGGAAATAAAATACAACAGAAGAAACAGTCTAGGAGGTTCCTGGAGTGTGTGGAAGATGACTTCCTGACACAGCCACTGAGTGAGCCAGCTACAGAAGACACCCCACTGGACCTGTTGTTTGTGAACAGAGAAGGACTTCTGGGTGATGTGATGATCGGAGGCCATCTTGGCCACAGCGGTAGCAAAATGATAGAATTTTTGATTCTTGGAAAAGTAAGGAGAAGTAAACAGCAGAACTGCTACCTTGGACTTTTGAAGAGTAGACTTTGGCCTGCTTAGGAGCCTGGTTGACAGAGTCCCTTGGGAGGCAGTCCTGAAGGACCATGGAGTCCAAGCAGGCTGGATATGCTTCAAGAAGGAAATCTTAAAAGCGCAGGAGGAGGCCATCCCCATGTGCTGAAAGGTGAGCTGGTGGAGAAGATTAGTCTGGCTGAACAGAAAGCTTTCTCTGGAATTCAGGAAAAAAAGGAGAGTTTATGACCTTTGGAAGTAGGGGCAGGCAACTCAGGAAGACTTACAAGGATGTTATGAAGTTGCGCAGGAACAAAATCAGAAGGGTTAAATCCCAATTTTGCAGCAGAATACAGCTGTAAAAGACAGTAAGAAATATTTCTATAAATACAATATCAATAAAAGGATGGCTAAGAAGAATCTCCATCATTTATTGGATGTGGAGGTAAACATAGTGACAAAGGATGAGGGAAAGGCTGAGGTATTTAATACCTTCTTTGCCTCAGTCTTTAACAGTAGGGCCATTTGTTATCTGAGTACTCAGCCATCTGAGCTGGAAGACAGGGATGGGGAGCAGAATGAAGCCTCCATAATCCAAGGGGTGGTGATAGCGACCTGCTACACCACTTAGACACACACAAGCCTATGGGCATGGATGGAAGGTCCCAGTTGACTGGAAATTAGCAAATGTGATACTCATCTACAAGAAGGGATGGAAGTAGGATCCAGGGAACTATAGGCCTGTCAGCCTTGAAATCAAGAGCCGTAATGAGTGAGAAAGAGTAGGTTAGAGTGGACTTTTCCAATCCATATCAATATTTGATACTAAGGTGGTATCATCAAAAGCAGCTACACAGAATATTGTGTACAACTGTCATAAAAAGTCCTAGAAACAATTTCTTTTTCCAGAGACTTTCTTATTGTTGAAATATCTTCTGAATTTCACTTAAATTTGGTAAGTTTATATACTTAAGCTGTATGTCTTTTCCTAACCAGTTTAGAGAACTGGTTTTTATGTTGCTGTTGACAGGTGTTATTTTCCTTTTCTGATTAGGAGAGAGCATATTTGTCTGCCTGATAATCCACCTTCTGAGAGTTTCTATCTTGTCAAGTTAGAAATGGTACATTTATTAACCTGTCTGATGCTGGAAAGTGCACACTTCAAATTCGTTCCTTTGTGCAGTATTCTGTGAACTCAGTAGTGAAAAATATGGTATAAACCAAAATGCTTTTGCAGCACCTGCAAGCCAAATTTTGCACATAACACTAGTTGCTAATAGTGATTAGAGGACTAATCCCAGGGCTATGCAGAGGGACATAAGTGGCCCTGCCTTGGCAGGGGACTTGGACTAAATGATCTCCAAAGGTCCATTCCAAGCCTAACAAATCTGTGATTCTGTAACACGCAGTTTTTCTTCTTGATATCAAATAGTTACAGAGGAACACTGAACTAATAACTTCATAAAATAGATCCTGTCGTAAAATTAATTGTTCCTGAATCTTACATTGGAAACATAGATGTTTGTTTAAGGAATGAAGCCTTAAAGAACACTTTTTTTTGTCTCCTTTTTCTCAATAAAAATTAAGAGAAGTGAAGTGGAAGATGATAAAGGCATCTAAACCCTTACCAAATTCTTTGGAGGCTCTTTGAAACCCATGACAAGTAGTCATATGTTAAGTAAACAAATGCCTCAAATTTGTTTGACTAACTTGTGTCACAATTTTAGTGTGGAATTTCTCAGAATATCAGATGCAGGAATTCACCGAACTTCCACCCACACTTAGAAGAAAGCTGTCAGATTATATATTCAGTGATACAAAATGAATATATTTACTTGTTTGATGTGAAAGAAATGTTGATCTGTAGTGTTGCATCTGCTAGCACCTGATTATCATTTTACTTTAACCTGTATATATTGAAAACCAGCTCACTGAAGTTGAATGAGTATTGTCAGCATAAAACTGGGATAATTGGGTGGGGGAGAGGGGAGAGGAAATGGATGGACGGACGGACGGATGGATGGATGGATGGATGGATGGATGGATGGATACGAGGGCATGGGGGGGTGGGTGGGAAATCAGGTTCTGAACTTTCAAATGTGAAGACAAAGCTTTATCTGATATCAGTCATCATCATCGCTTTATGGTAATCTTCCTGATGTTATTCTTTCTTTTCATGTGTTAAGTCCTCTGTAATTCCCCAATAATTCCTTTTTCTAAGGCTAGCAGGTAAAGTCACAAAGTTGGTTGGCCTGCAGGTTTTATCTGTTCTACTTGTTTTCTTACTGACTTCAATAGTGAGTCTCTAATCTATGAAATGGATTAATTTGAAATATGTGTTAATGAGGAGCAGTTTTTGTGAGTCTCAGATATCTTCTGCTGGTCCTTTTTTGATCTCTCTTCCATATAACCTTCACAGGCAATACCCTAATGAGTTCATGCCTCATAATTCATTTATATGTCCCAAAGACTTTATTTTTTCAGCTCATTTTTCTGGTACAGTAAGTGATTAGAGGACTTTGCAGTGTACCTGGCACTGTGTATTACTATGTAGTTGGGAATAACTACATTGAATTTCCCACCTGTACATATTTTTCTGTTTGACGTATTTTAAACAAAGAGATTATGTGTGTAATACTGACTGGATTCATTTATAATTATTTTTTCCCATAATTTTTGAACATCTTGTGTTTGCTAAGCTGTAAACTGTACCTGAGATATTCCTCTTTATTCTAATAGCACAGTGTGTGCAATATATACTTGTTCAGACTGTAAATCTTTACTAGAGATAGTTTGATGCTTCTGGATTATTTGTGCTGCCCATAAACAGAAGGAAGACATTTGAGATCACCGAACATCAATGGCAACTGGCAACAAGCTAATAGTTTCCAATAGGATTATTCAAATAATAATAAAATAATAGTAGTATTAATTTTTTTTTTTTCAGTTTTTAGTTGCATTTAGTTATCTGGATTCCTGTATATTGTAGGCTGATACTTAAGGTGTTGCAGGCTCATCAGTTCTGGATCCCCCTGGACTATGAAAGGCATTCTTCCAAAATGCTGTGTCCATAGTTCAAGGATGGATTTTAACCTGTCTGGTTATAATTTATTGAGTTCTATATGTTACTCTGACTCAGTGTGAATTAATTTATGATATATAATGTAGGCTGGTAAATTACTTCTGGATTATAACACTTTACAATTTGTTGGCCCACTACTGGATTTTTAATTTATTAGACTATCTTTGTGTTAAGTATTACGGGTTTTTCAAAGGTAATACTCAGAATTAGACCATGCATTTTCTCATTTAGTAGCTTGTATAAAACATTTACCTATGTAAAGAAAGGGAAAACTTAAAGAAAATGCAGTTGCTTTTGTGACAACATGATTCCACAGAATTTTTTTAAAAATTAATTTTCTAAGGTATCTGTAGTGGAGAAACACTTTGCAAAACTGTTAAGTATTAGAATTGCAGGGTTGGTTTAAAATCCAATCCAAATTCTATTTCATTCTGTGCAGTATTTCCATTATGTCTGATTGATGTCTAGGAAAAAAAAAAAAAGGTTTCTTTTATGTTCTCTTTGTGAGTTGTTCTAGTAAAAAAGGCATTCGTATACATTTGTATGGTCTTTTAAAGACAGTAATCCACTGGACTGATTACTACATTGTGGTATATATTTTTATATATATATGTATCTATCTATATATATCTATCTTTATAATTTAGAACTAGCTGTGGCTCTAAGGAACAGAAAGGTTAAAGAAGGTGCACGAAAGATTGAAAATCTTTCAAATCAATGAACTGACTGATAGTCACTTTACCTTAATATGTGACCACTTTATTAAATGTACTCTTATAAAAAACCCTATATATATATACTAATATGAAGACTCAGCTGAATAAATGTAATATATATAAAACAAAAAAGTGCTCATCTATATTTTTTCCTTGCCTTGTGTTTTAATCCTTGTTAGCAAAACCAGGAAGAAAGATATTACTGTTCTTTCGAAAAAACTACTGGGTTAATATATTCACAGCCCTGAATTTTGACTTAGCAGTGTGCAAATCGTAAGTGTAGCAAAAATAAAATAAAGTTGACATGTCACCCATTATTCACAGTAGTGCTACAGAAGGTATCTGTAGGATATTGTATGATATTGTATAGTGGTTAATATGAAGATGTCGTGAAGGATGGAGACAAGAGGCACCGAACCTGCAGATTAAAAAACATTTAATAAGAATAGAAAGAGCTTGTCTGGCTCATCTTGATTATATTTAAAATGTCTTTTATAGGTATTAGATTTATACTGATGAAAAACTCACATTTCTCTTATGTGGCTGAATAATTAAGACTGATGATGTTAGTTTGTGCCCATAGACTCAAAAAATAGAAAAGCACATTGTTAAATCTATGATGCACTTGCAGTATTGAACCAGCATGACTTGATTTGTCATTGAAATCTCTGAAAGTGTTGTAAATGACATAGAATGCCATTGTAAGGTATTCACAGAAGCTGTTCAATACTGAAAATAAACATAGGTCTGCTATGCTGTTTGTCATTCTTTGAGCTGTCTGGCAGCAAAACAAATCTCTGGAATAGTTTTGGTTGTTATAAAGTAGGAACCATGCCAGTAAAATAAACTTGATTAATAAATTTTGTAAGAAATCCTAAAACGTCAAACAGCATGATGCAGAATCGTAAGAACAAGTGGCCAGTATTATATGGTAGTTAGAAAAA
>JBCJKH010052188.1:0-42754 GCA_039877255.1 Loriculus beryllinus
ACCAGGCTTAAATACTGTGTTGCTTATGCAACCCTTACAATCCTCCACACACAGTACTTCTGCAAGAGTAAGCTTTAAAAACAAAACCATTTTACTCTGTGTAGGCACTAAAGATGCAAATTTGGTGGGTCAGAATCTGAAGACTATTGGTATCCTCAGCTGACCTTTCTACAACTTCATGCTTCCTTTGCACTTTGAAGTGGCTGTATTTAAGCTCCTCTGTGTACATACAGAATGATCTCTCAGGATGAAAGGTAACACAAAACTAAAGACTGCAGTGGTAAGCGTAACACCTGAAAGAACAAGGCAAGTAGAAGAGATGCACTAATATTCACCATTAATCATTTCAGCGGGTTACACCTACCTGAAAAATGTGTGCCTCTGTATTTGCAGAAATGCACAAGAGTGCAAAGACTGTGGAGACGGGAAACACAGACAGGTTTACGTACATTGAATACACGTATAGCTACAATGCAAGTAAAATGAGACCGACATTGAAACATAATGCATAAGCTAAGGAGAGTGTTTGATCTGCTGGATTTTCAGTGATGTATGGAGAGTCAGAGCTGACACTTACAAGTTATACATGCAGTTTTCATTTCTTGACCCTTGTCTGTAAAGCAGTGCTTTCACCATCCAGGAGAGAGAAAGAAGAGACAAAATCCTGGTAGGTAAACTGCACTTGCCTTTCTTTGGTGCACCAGAGTCTTTAACCCTTGCCTGCATCCTTCCCTCTGAGCTTTGCATGTACAAAATGTGGACATATAATAATATGTAAGATATTGCTCATCCTTCATTATGTGGAGTTTTATTAAGAAAAGTTTTATGCCTGCCAGTCATATCCACTAATGTAATGTCAATATTGCCGTAAACTGAACTTAGCCCAATTCAGCATCTTGCTTTCCATTAAAATCAAAGGCGGCTGGGCTCTTACATGTTTCTCTTGATCTGGAGAACAGTGAAACAATTTCCAGTCTAATATTAAAAGGTTTCTGCTCATTTACAATATTTTTTTCTAATACTTTCCCAACTGTAAGAGCAGGAAAATAATGCTCTAGTAGGTATTGAAAGGGTGAATAAACCTGAAATTCTGATATGTTTAGATCCTATAGCTAATCAGGGCACATGAATAGGTCAGACAGACAGTGATTACCATAACTGAAGACCGTAGTACTTCAAGGAGTATTCAGTATTAAATGTTACAGTGCAGTTCTCATTTTGTCTTTTGAACCTGAGTGACTATAGCTTGAAACAGTTTTGGAGAGGGTAGAAACCTATATTCCTTACTCAAACAAATGAACTTCAAACGTGAATATCATACCCCCAGGGACAATCTACTGCTAACACAGTCTATCTACACTTGATTTTTGACCTGTCTGAATGGAAAATGAAAGTGGTATAAACATTGGTCTATTTTACTCCAAAGCAAGTGTGCTTGGGATCAAAAATGTGCCTCTAAGGGATAGCAAAATTAAAAATCTGTGTTAGCAGTCAGCATGCAAAGTTCATGGAACATCATAATTTTTAAAAAACACTGCATTTATTAGACTACTCCATTTGTTTTCTAATTTTCAATAAACTTAATTTCTTATTTAGTTCCTGATTCTGTCCCATCATTACCAGAGGTTTATGAGTATGCATGTTTGCAATTTCCTTTGAAATCTGTACAGAAAGCAGGAGTGGACCCTAAATTCAAATAAATCACTGCAAAGACTCAGTGGCTGACAAGTGTGCCTTGCCTGAATATGTCTGGTTGCTTGCACATGTGTCTGTTCATGTGGCGGACGAAGTATCATCTTAACACAAAAAAGTCTTTAAGCTTTGACCCAGATGTGGACTTTCCACAGAGGCATTTAATTCTATGAACTTCTTTTTAAGGTGAAGAAAGCATGGCTGCCAAAAGAAAAAGGAGGAAAAAAATGTGGATGACATCAGTGGGAGAATATATATATCCCATACTCCCTGAGGTTTGTAGTATTTTAGTTCTTTGCTGGAAGTTGTATGAATTCTACGAAGAAGGTTTTCATCTGCATAGACTTTTGTGTTTGTTAAAATCATTTTCCTCTACCATTTCTACTGTTTGTCTCTTTTCTCTCTAAAAGTAGCTTAATGATTGATTCAGTGACTTGAAAGTATAATAGGCACCTAGTTGAAGCAGCTTTTTATCTGCTTTTTTTTTCCTTTTTCTGTGCAACATGTGCTTTTTTCTCTCTCAACAGCTTTGTCTTTTTCAGCTTGGCCATACTGCTGACTTAAGATTAGGAAGAGACATTATTATCACATCCAGTAGCCATTTAGCCACTTAGCCAGAAGCTACCCCCCCAAGCATTTTCATTCACTTTTCTGAGCCAAGGAGGTTAGTTACACCTCTATTAAAACATCCAGTTTTAACTGGGGATGGGAGAAAGCATATACCTGGAAAGAGTGATAGCAGCATTTCCCAGTCTTGCTGTAGCTGAGCAGTTCTTGAGAAAATTCTCATGTTTCCTGTCTCACAGGTAAGGTGATAGGTAGGTGCCCACGAACGAGGTATTTGCATACTTGTTACACTCAACAGAGCTTATTATTCTCTCAGAACAAAGAACCATGCAGGAATATGAATCTATATATTCATTAAATATGTCACACAGTAAGTGAGCTGATTGGATTAAATTTAGAGAAAATATTAATCATGCTGTCCTTATTAGTGTGAGGTAACGCTTGCCTTTCTTCAGATAGTCTATAAGAGCAAGATGGTGGGAGGAGATGAATGCATGGTATCGTGGGAACGATACTGGGTTCAGGGAGTGGTTGTGAGATAGTCACTGGGAATGTGTGACGGTAAATATTTAGGTTTGCACATTATTGCAATGTCTGCGAAATTCTTAGGATGTGATCTGTGTGGGGATGACCTTGAATTTAACTAAAATTACATTGGTTGAAAGAGACATGGTAAGATGGCAGGAAACAGATGTCACCAGGAGCTCTTGCCTGAAGCTATAATTGCCAAAGGCTTTGGAGACCAGAAAGATGCTGGAGATATTGAAGCTGAAGAGTACAGTGGATTCAAGGGCAATACCAAGGTGTGATAGTGCGGTATGGTAATAAGAAGTACTGGCATCATACTGGTATTGATGGTGCTGGCAAGCCTACTGGGAAAGGAAAGCTGGCAGTTCCTGAGAGACGGGATTACACGAGTGTGAAACCTGGTGTAACCCAGCATGGCTGCTGTTCACTCTCTCACAGAATAGCAGCAATAATGAAATTATGTCTGGGTCAGACAAAAGAAGTGAAAGGAAAACAGCCCCTGCATTTGTGCTGGAATTGTGAGTGCTGTTCAGGGAAGACAGGAAGAAAACTGGAAAAAGTCTGTTCCTCCTCCAAGGAAAAAAGCTAACCGTCTGATTTTCCACAGATGGAGGTATAAGGGTGAAGGGGAAAGGAATTTCTCAAGCTATCTGGACTAGCAAAGTCAAACTCATGACTGTCAGTGGCCTGTCATTCTGTTACAACTGTGCTGTACTCCTTCAGTAACTATGAATCCTTCCAAATGTTTCCGTGACTATTAATTTTTCCTGTGTCTTCCCCAGGTTAGAAGATTCATAGCCAAGCAGAAAACTCCCTGTAAGACATCATAAGCTAATGATAAGTCAGCAAGTACAAGTCTTATTATTTATCCATAACAACGAAACATCAACTACAGTGCTACCTTATGTACACTGTATTTAGGATACTAATAGTGCTGCTGCTCTTATATAAAAGAATCTTAATGTTAAACTGAAATCCTGGTTATAGAAGAAAAACAAGCCATATATCGAGGTAAGAGTCTGATTCAAGGCTTTTGGAAGACCACAGAAAAATTTTCAGGGATTTCACGTGGCTCAGTACTCAGTCTGAGCATCCTGTCAGAGAAGAGCGATGTTTGTGTGTGCCACTAATAGAAAAGGTTAGATGCAAAGAAATAATTAAAACTTTTCCTCCCTACCCTTTTTTTTTTTTTTTTTTTACTTAAAAGCACGTTAAACTTCCATCAATTCTTGTTCTCATTAAAATCCTGAAATTATCATAAGCATTCTAAAAAGCAAAATATGTCACATCCTTTTCTGGTTAGAGTTCAACATAAAATGATTCAGTGACATGCTTTGCCCTAATGTAAATAAAAAACAAGCACAAGAATTCATTCTTAAACTGAATTCTGCTACTCTAAGGAATGTTTGTAAGAAAAAACATTAATTAAAAAAAAGCATCATAATGAGGAAAGAGTACAAATGACATCTTAATGACACTACTGCGGAAAGTATTTATTTTACTACGGGGTTTTTTTCAGTGATTTGTCTCAGCAATTCAGAGATAGGCTTGTTCAGTCAGTCAGAGAACTGGATCCTCATAATATAACAATGTATAGCAGCCAGTAATTCGGTATGTTTTCCCCTGGTGTTACTCTTCAATGAAATAAATAATATAAATTAATAATTGTTAAAGCTGCAACATCAGATTGTTGCTTGATTTGGAGCTCAAGTTTAGACTAGAAAAGTTGTTTGGCTGGGATGCAAGACAGATAGCAAAGCAGCAAATGAATTATGGAAAGACCAGAGAAAGAATAGTGAAATGCAGTTTTCCTCTAGTTTCTGTCTGCACTGTACTTGTACCACAAGGATTTCTGCTACATAATGAATTGAACTTATAGAGAAAAAACATGTTTTTTATAAGACAGCTGCAGAAAAAAATAGCTGGATTACTCTATCACCTTAAATGACAAGTTAAGTATAACCTTATACTACAGGCTAAATAAGATTTCAGAGAAATATTTCCCCTACCTTTGGACAGCCTACATGGAATATCATCTTTTATAGGGAAGGAATGCACCTGAGCCTAACTTATTTAAACCAGATTCATGGTATGGATAAGGTCGTATGTGGCCCTTATTTTTTTTTTTTTTTTCCTTTCCCTCCTATGTCTTCCCCTCTTTTAACTCCACTGACTTTTCCTTAATGAAGGATCATGGATAAACACTTGCACTTAGAAGCCCTTCTTTCACAGGTGTTTACTAACAAAACATTGATTTTTTTTTTTCCCCCAAGTGAAATCACCTGAATGGCATGCTGCTGCTAATCAGAGAATCAGAGGTATTAGTTAGAATCAGACATGGTGAAATGCTTATTGCTGAGCCATGAAGTCTATAAAGAGACCCAAACTACTTTCTTTTATTGGTAAGGACAGGAGATGCTTTATTTTTATTGCCTTGCTGAACTCTCAATCTAATATCCGTCATCAGCAAGGCTATATAAACTCTAAGCTAGTAATTACAAGGACTACTTTAAGACATCAGACTTATGCATGAAGAGTTTGGAGTTTTATTTAAGTTGTCGAAGTAGTTTGTATATTTCAATAGGGTTTCATAAAGTTTTTGTTCAGCAGTCTGTATGTGAATATCTAAAGTAGTTAGCTGCTGAAAAGCTACAGCCAGGACAGTGCTGGGTAGTCTTTGAAAGTTAGTCTTATCCAAATTTGTTTTCCTTTGGTTGGTGAAAGAGCCTGGCTTTTAGCTGAATGTAGGTGAGCAAGGGTGGTTTTTTGGACTGTTTTTTATCTACTGTATGTGACTTGACTTCTTTATTTATTTTGAACTTGTGAAAAGATTGTTTAAAGGTAGTGGTGGAAATAAAAAGGGAATGTAAGAGCCCACCACTTGGAGGACCAAGTACTACACCGCTGTAGCCTAAAGACAATGAAGGTGATTTTGCATCCTTAAAGATAATTTTTCTAAATGTACACATGATGAAAAGATGTTGCAGGGCTTCTGCACTGACTGGCCGTCCCTGGGCCCCTGCAGTGGCATAAGGCTGCAATGTGTAACTTCAGCTTCTTTTTCACAGGAACTTTACTGGAAAAGAAATGCATAGGACTACATCTCAGGATGGGGGACATAAGCACAATGTAAGCATTTCTTGTTTGCATACCTGTTACTGTGTACGTCTTGATGATATGTCCTGCTGTATATAGGAAAACACTGCTACATTTTACTTTTTAAAAGTAGTTAAATTAATAATTGTGCAAGGAGCTGTTGCATTTTTGGTCTCACTAGTCTTTTACAGGCCATGACATATATAAAATATTCTAAGAACTAACTGTCCATAAAGTCAGTGCTTTACACCCAATCTGTGCTGCTATTTTGATAGCTGTTGGCTGTCCTTTTTTTTGTTAGACTGGCTAGAGTATAGAACATTTTATCTTTAGTAACCAAGATTTATAGAATGGGTGCTACTACCTACACATTTTTGGAGAGTCTGTTTGTAAAGTCCCCTTCTGGTGCAGTAGAGAAGGTCTCTTCACCAGTAGTTCCAAATAGGCTGGATTTGCAGGATGAACATACTGTGAAAAGACTTTTCTAAAAGGTGAGTGCAATTTCAATTTGCCAGCTTCAGTGCTTAATCTGGCACTTTATTGCTCTTCAGAATAAGGAAATAGCCACAGAAATAACTGCTGCAAGTAGCATTGCATTGTCTAATGGTTTCATGGCCTGCTGTCAGTGACTTTGAGAGAACTATTGAAGGATCTCCATACCTTACTGGCTACTGTATGCTGTCTGACTTACCCCAGCCAGCTGGTTGGGTTTAGGGTGCTACTTCTTTCAGATAAGGAGGAAAATTACTTGAAAGATGATATCCCTAGAAACATTTTAGAATGGCATTAGGAATCTATTGATGAGGATTGTGAGCTCAGACATGGTTTCTGTTTGCTATCTGATGGCAGAATACATGCTGTCCTGGTTCTGGCTGTGATAGTTAATTATTTTTCTAGTAGCTGGTGCAGTGCTATGTTTTGGTTTTAGCCAGAGAACAATACTAATAACACATAGATGTTTTAGTTGTTGCTAAGTAGCACTTATCCTGATCAAGGGCTTTTCAGTCTCATGCTTTGCCAGTGAGGAGGGGCACAAGATGCTGGGAGGGAGCAGACAAAGGACACCTGACTCAAACTAGCTAAAGTGGTATTTCATACCACAGCACATCATGCCCAGTATATAATCTGGGGGTAGTCACCAAGAAGGTCCAGACTGCTGCTTGGGTTGGGCTGGGTATTGATCAGCAGGTGGTGAGCAGTTGCATTGTGCATCACTTGTGTTTATTGGTGTTCTTTCCCCTTTTTAGTTTTATAATCTCTCCCCTTGTTATTTTCTTTAGAATTATGATTAGTAATATTAGTATTGTGCTTTATTTTAGTTTTTAAACTGTTCTTATCTCAATTTGCAGGTTTTACATTCCTTTGATTCTCCTCCCCATCCTGACTTGGGGGAGAAGTAGGGGGTGAAGGAGCTGCTGTGTGGTGCTTAGTTACTGGCTTAGTTACTGGTTTTAAATCATGACACTCACCTGCTGCTAAGAATATGTTGATACTGGTAGATAAGATATTAAGAACATTTCTGGGCAACCTCTAGGTGCCATGTAATAGGAGGTCTGCTGGGGCCCTTCTCAGATTTGTGAGTGTCAAGAGTGGGGTGGGGAGGAGAGGCAGCAGCCTGTCTTGGGTAAGAAAACTCTTTTGGCAGACATGACTAAGACTTCTTGATAAGAAGTGTAGTTGGAGGAGAATGGCTAAAGCCTAATATGGCTTAGATTATGTAGCCTATTTGGAAGCCAGCTGAGGATATTCAGCTGAGATACAAATATATGTTCTAATGTTTTGTAGATGCTATCCTGAGGGGATGTTAAGCTCCAAGAAAGATGGAAAATCGAAAGAATGGCAGTGTACTATGCAAGCATGTAGATTGATAGCTGCTATTGCCCAGCTGTGACTTGGTTAGCACTAAAATGTGTCTACAATGTAGATACAAGCTGAACATAATTCCCATGTTAGTAGATTGTCCACCCTTTTCTGAGCATATTTGTTTCCTATTGTTTCTGTGGGGATCAAGTACAGTTAACTTGCATTAAGCAAGCAGGAGAATCTGCCAGCTCTTCAGCAAAGGCCTGATAAGGTAATTTCTTCCACTCATGTTGACAGCAATGATGCAAGTCAAATACTGTAAATGGAAAAGCTTTCTCTTAAACTATGTTCTCTGTTAGTGACTATGATACTGTATTAGCTTGTATATTGACTAGCCTGGCTTTTAGTGTTTGTAATCCAATATCTGAGGACAGAGCTCCTACCCCTCTGGTGGGGGAAAAACTATTCCCTCCATCTGGCAAGGTGAGATGCTATTTAAAATCTATAAGCTAAGTGCAATGAAGCTCCCTGTTTGAGGAATGTAACTGGTGCTCTTAGTCACTGTGCTGGGACTTCACTGTTGGCTATTTTTTCCATGTCATAAAATAATAGGTTCTGGAAAAGATAAGGTTAGAAGAGAAAATGCTGTTCAGGTTAGTGTGAAGATCACCAAACTGATCACTGACAGTATGAGTGTCATTACAGAGTCAGGAATAAGATAGGTAGCAATGGGTGGAAAGGAAACAGTGCTAGATAAATGTGAAAAGCTGGCAGAGTACTCTTTTCTAGAAAAAAAAGATGAAGATTTAGGCAAGTATATAATACGGTAGCTTGTGGCTTATTTGTCTACCTCATAGGTAGTGCTGACACTCCTTAAGTTCAAACTCTTTGTCCCTTTGGCATCCATCAACCTGCAGAACCAAAGTGGGCTGGTTCTGCAATGTTTTCAGTTTGACAGAGGGATGTTTTAATGGAGAGAAATATAGTATTGATCTCATTCGTTGTCATAGTGATAGGCAGAAGGTTAGTAAGAGGGGTGATTGTGTGTGATTTCAAGTAGTCATATCAGTAGAAATGAGTCTGTCAGAGGAAAACCAGCTTGGCTGTGAAAAGTAATTCCTATCATAAGACTGAAGAGAAGTGACCCTGGATATATGTTTCAAATTTGTCTTTAGTAAAATATTTGTATAATGATAGACAGATGTTGTACAAATCACTTTTTTCTTCATGTTTGACCTCTCTCTCTGAACTAAAGAACGACAACTTTTTTGTTCTGTTCACTTAGCTAAGCTTCTGCAGTCTGAGATGGATGGTCTTGTGCGCAAGTAAAAAAGCAAAAAGGCTAGTTTGTGCATCTTGGTTCCTTTTCATTCGTCTTTTCAAGTGTGCTTATGAGTATTTTCTGGTCCAGGTGAGAGAGGCTGAACAGTGCATTCAAAAAATTGTCTTATCTATCAGATGTGCCAGCTGGAGCATCAAGCTCTCTTTCATGGTATTTTTAGCTTGATTCTGAATTCCTAGTCTCTTTCATAATGGTAGAGTTTGGTGGTCAAAGTAAAGCATGAGCTTGCACCTATAAATGAGGCAATGCTTCCCTCTCTCCTAGAACCTATTTTTCAGGGAAAAAAGATTGTTACTGCAATTGTTCTGTGAAGTGTGATGGGACCTTAATCAAAATAGTATGGCCTATCAACATACTATGCTGAGCATCACTTTGAGAGCCCAGAGATATAAGGAGAAGTGGAACAAAAATTTATATAATAAAGTGATAGACACTCATTTAGGTCTTGCATGTTGACACCTTGCTTCACAGCCTCAAAAAATGTAATCAGATATTAAAAAAAAAAAGAAAAACAAAAAAACAACCAAACAAGTTTAGTCAAAGATGGCAGAAATACTACAGGCATCTCCCAAAAGGTAAGAAGATCTCTCTTTGCAGCAATAAAAGTTTGATGTTTCTGTAGCACTTAAGAGTGTTATGGGAAGGGCTATATAAGAATTGAAACTAATAACTGACAAGTATCAACAGCATAATAGTGGGTGCTGCTGCTCCGTATTTTGCCGAGTGACAGTGAAGCTCTGCTGTTTCCAAGTTCTAGCTTGGACTCTCAGTCTACATCAGAGTACTTCCTCTCCTCTGGAGCATAGTTCTTAAATTTGAAAACACAGATCTTCTACCAATAGGATCTACATGTTCATTAAACCCTGATCAACCTCTGCTTAAAAAGTCATCTTGGTCTTGTCAGCTGGGATCCACTTTCTTTGTAGTTATTGCTAACTGGGGGATGGCATGCAGTTATGGAAGCCGACTTTGAAATAAACTTGCCCAGAGTTAGAAGCAGAATGACTTCTCATTTCTTAGCAGATACTGTCTCAATTGTTTGTGGTGCTTTGGTCTAGTATCCAGAATTCAAGCACTTTTTGATTAGAAATGCATGGAGGAGATCTCCTTGGCCTCTCCATTGCCTATTACTTTTCAGACTTCTCTGACAGTATCCTAACGCAAAGTCAAGAGGAGATGATCAGGTCCTGGGGAGACTCTGAGCTATTGGCATATGTGATGTTTAGTGCTTGCAATTTGAGTTGTAGACTGACATTTCTTCTGATAGCTGTGTGCAAATTATGCAGCTGCACAAAGCAAGGAAAAGGAGCCTGATGTTAGTTCCTAGCAGATGAAGCTCAAGCCTTGCTCTGTCCTCTCAGGATAACTGTATTAAACTCCAATTCAGACTGGTTCCAGTGCCAAATAGTATACTTAGAGAGATATTGCTGTTGTAAATGAAGCTGCAGTCACAAACAGCTCCTGAAGGAGCTCATATTAGATAAATAGAAATATTAGTCAAAATTTCCTCTTTATTTACAATTTGAATTTAAAATATACAGAAGAGATTGCTGGAGCAGTTGCGCAGTCAAGTCTAGCTCTGGCATGGCAACCATAAGAAGCAGTTGGATGCAACACTTAATGCGCTTTAATCATGAAACAAAAGCTACTAGCTCAGATGTTAATAATATGTTTTAAGGTTGAATGCTGCTATTGAAAATGTTCCTATACTCAAACAAAGGATTCAGATCTCGTTTCTGGTAACCTAGGGTGCCTATGCCAATAAGTCTTTGAGATGAAAAACAAACATCCCTAATCTATAGCTTCTTGAAAATACGTAGACTTTTCCCGTGGAACTCTGCAGGAGTGAATGCAAGGCGTAGATTTGAATGGTACTGAACTAAACACTGCTTTAACATTTAGCAGGTTCTATTAAATCCCACCTTTCTGCCTTCACTTGGATGTGCTTTTCAGTGGCACCTTGATTTTAGATCCCTTTTAAAACTGGAAGGACAACTGCAGGACTAACTAACTGCAATGCCCTCGAATCTGTTCTTCAGTCCAAAGAAGACAGGAACCTCTTGCCAATCTTATCTCTGTGCAGGAGAATATGCATTTTGTCAAGAGTAGGAAAAGTCACTGTGATTAGGTTGGCTTTATGTATGCTTGTTTTGACAGTTTTGTACTCTTACCTTGACAGTTTATGTATTGAAATGTCTAGTTCCACTATCCCCTACACTAGCAATTTGGACCATGATGATGCAAACTGTCTGCATGCTTACTAGAGAGACAATATTCAGATTACTGTGTTGAAAGCTACTGTTGATCTTCTGCACTTCATCTTCACTTGCAGTAGCCTTAAATATATAAAAATAAATAAATAAAAACTTTCTTCCCACATTATAGTAACTAGTTGCGTCTCCACTGGCACCACACCATCAATTTTGTCATGGGTTAGCTCAGAAGAATACTTCTTAAGAATTGTATGACTACACCTATGATGTATCTAACCTCATAGGAATATAGTGCTACTGTCGGTACAGACACTGGAGCTTCCTTGCTTCTGAATCTCCATTATAAATTTGATTCTATGATGTCCCTTTTCTTAATACAGCCAACCACATAAGAGTACAGGTTAACTACCTATAAAGATTGACAGCTAACACAGATGCTGCTGTTAAATTCAACAACCTTAATGATAGGTACCAAGATATATATATAGATATATATAATATATATAGATATCTAAATGTATCTATCTATCTATACAATAGGTATAAGGTAGATATCATAGTTGAAGATCAGATACCCTTGTCTCTGCTCTAAAGAGAGCCTTCAATAAGAAGGGGATTTTTACATGTAAAGGATGCTCCCCTAGAGAAAGATGCATGCTTCTGAAACTGCTTGAAGTTTACAAGGAGCTACTTCAGTACAAAGGAAGCTCTTCTAGTCTTATAGCTTTGGTTGTCATACAACATCCTTCTCTGGTAATACATGAAATTCATTAAGCACTCAAGACTATACTAAAGAAGCCTATGTATTGAAAGAAACCTTCCCAGAACCATCTGTGTTGGACTTCATACAAATCCACGTTTGTATTATCCTGAGCACAAACAAAGCTCTTTACCCTTCATAACACACCTAAAACATAGCTGATGAAAAAACATCTCTGCTGTTGTACAACAGCAAATTCTCCCTACAGAAATGCTGTTGCCATCTCCAGATTCTGCATTTGCCTCTCCAGGAATGTATTCAAATTGCTTTTGCAGTATGGAGGAAGCTAGGCAACCATGTTGTAACAGAATAAACTGTCACTGGCAACCTATAGAGGGCAACGAAACCTATACCGGCAAGGAGTAAATACGCTGTAGAAAGCAGTCACTTTCTGTGCTCCTCATTCTTAGACCTGTAGGCCCCTTACTAGAAAAATACCCAAAGCTTAGCCTAAAAGCTAGAATTCAGGACACTATTAGCTTCCAGAAATGTGGATCCTACTGAGTGGTTTATGGTTCATTAAAATCTGTGTGGTCCGCAGGAGATACATTACTTGTCTTTGTGACCAGCCTTTGTTTTCCCAGGGGTGAAATTATCTCTTCCATTTTCTTTCTTCCTCACACTCATTGCATTACTTTATTCCACAAGGATGCTAACTGCCTTTGCTCTCAAAAAAATTATCTTACTGTTACTCTTCTAGCTAAACTCTGAGCAATGTATTTCTCAGCTTTCATGGAGCTTTGAAAGCTGCTGTTTCTATTTCAGGCTTGCATACCTGAAAACTGGTTTAATTTTCCCAATCATATGACTTGTTCAATAGAAATTACTACAGATATCATCCTGCCTCTGCTCTTGACTAAATCTATTGCTTGAACTTAGCCTTTTTCACTTAGCTACCACAAGTAACTGTCCCTTTTGTGTTTCAGTTGTCTGAGCCCATACAAAATGACTTAGCCATGAAATAGTCTCTCTTTGCTCCAAGCACTACTCCACAGTCTCTTCAAGTGCCCTCCAATTTTTTCCCATGAATATTCATAGATAATTTTGTTTTTGTTAAACACAGGTAAAGATTTTGGCCCATGATTAGACACACACCCAAGGAGCTCCTTGGAGGGGAAATATCTGCAGGTTTGAAGCCATTGATGGGAGTGAGGAGATACTGGGTCAGAAGTCAGGTAAATTGTGTAGCGCTAGTTTTAGGGTTAAGTAGAATTAGAATAATACTCTATATTCCTATCCTGCTGCAGCTACTTCATATTATGCAGCAGTGCCTGAGTGGTGACAGATAATGTAAATCATGCAAATCATGTAAATCATGCAAAGCCATTTACCTGGGAAATTACCCAGCACCACTCCTTCAGTGTCTGCTGTTTTGTGAAACAGACTTCAAATTAGCAAATATTACCCTGTATACAGGCCGTAAGTGGACTTCAGCAGACTCCAGAGGAATGAGGAACTGCTGCAAATTATTTTATCATATGGACAAGTAAAATGTCTTTTGAGGAGGTATTTGCAAGGAAAATAAATGTATTTACTTTTGCAATCTTCAGGATTTCTGCCTGCTAATCCATCCACCCATCCTGTTAGCAGATTTTTTGTCTGAACTTCTATTTTTTTCCTTTACTAAATTCATATTTTCTTGTGTTTTTTATCTTCTGGTGTTTTACTAATAGAAGACAGGGAGAGAGCTGTTTCTAAGTGGCATTTCATGCAAATATTGTGACTCTCTCATTGTCTCAATAGTTTACAATTAATTTTAGCTCCTTTAGCTACAGAGGCTTTCAGCATTTTAAATTCATAATTAAAGGGATTGTTATATTTGGCTTTTCCTAACAAGAACCACTTGAACAGTTTCTTTATATAGTACACATGGAATTGACAATGTGTAGGAGGATGCTTGTCTTTTTTTTTTGAAAGATACAAAGTGAATTGTTCTCTCTTGTGAAAAAGGTGTGAAATATTTGTCCTCCTCATCACTGCAGCCACAAAGAAAACTCTAAACTTATGGAGAAAAAGTTGCTATTATGCTCTGGGGACTGGGGATCCGTGTGAAAAAAATTACACTGCTAGACAAGCTAAACCCTGTGTCACTTATGCTCTCTTATGCTCTCAATATATCAGGAGCCATATGAGCTGTAGAGAAATTCTGAATAAAGACTGATACTTGTTCTTTGCCTTACCCAAACCATCAGCTGAATCATTTGTATTTTGGTTTTGCTAGATCCTCATGTTAAACTTCTCTGGCAGCCTGATTTAGATGTAGGGATTTGTTGTTTGCAGATGCTATGATAATAAGCACAGAATTCTGCTTTAGTATTCTTGTGCTGGTGTTTAGTTTGCAGGGTGTAGGATATTGTTGTTTACTCTGCTATTTGATCTTCTGCATATTAATCTTGTTTTTCAGCACTATCATCTGCCCTATCTTTGCAGCAGAATAGAAAATTGAAGCAGGTTGTTACCTCCAGATGAAACTTAGGCTTTCAGTGAGGGAGATAATGATCAGAACTTCTGGGTATCACCCAGCAAAAGTGTTGTTGCACTCTGTATTAACACTTTAGTAGAAGTCATTCCACTGCTTGTTTGTGCTGTTGTGGCCTCAGGACTGACCATCTGAGGACTGGTTTGGAAGGGACCTTAAAGATCATTTAATTTCAACCTCCCCTCACTCACCTCCCCACCACAGGCAGGGACAATTTCCACTAGACCAGGTTGCTCAAAGTCCCACTCAACCTGGCCTTGAGCACTTCCATGGTTGGAAATATTTCCAGGATTATCTGTGTGAGTCTTGTATTGGGATAAGAAGGAGGAAACATAACAAAATTGTATCTTTTTGTTTTTACTACTTTCATCAGCTAAGTAGCACATGGTCTCTGTCCCAATTCTTTGCCTTTTCACTAGATTTCCTAGTATAACGAAGATAAATCTTGGCATTCTGATATTTTTAAGACTTTAAAAACAAATAATCTTTTACCTATGGATTTTTCCCTTTATACACTCCCTTAGATTTGTGAAGATACTTTGTATCTTTGAAAACACAATAGAGCTTTGCACTAATACAGATGCAAAATGAGTCATCGAAGACATTTCCCTGTTTGCCTGCTGTTAACACCGGTGTCTACTCAGACCTAGGATTTCAATCATCTTTGTTTACAACATGTCAATCACCTGAAAAAAGGCCGCAGAGCTATCCTCTTCATTACTCTGCTTTCTCACTGTCCTAAACTGTGTTGTCTCTGAATGCAACTACATCATTTTCACTTGTGCTTGAACCTCTGGTATGGAAACCAGAGGGTTTGATTCAGGGCTGGCTTTGAAGCCAAGGATGAGAATGGAGTGTGCTGCCTTCCACGTGGCAAATCTGATGGCTGTGTGATAGCAGAGGATTTGCTGTATGTCTCTCCCTTGATTTTCCCTTTTCTTGTAAAGTAGGCATAAACATTACATACCCTGACTAAGGTACCTCGTTTGTTGTATTAAGATGTTTTGTCATCCTTGGCTAGAAGTACAGCTGATCATAAAAAATATTCTGTAAATGGAGAAAGGTGGGCGTACTCTATTCTCTAGTTTTATTATATAGCTATGGTAGCAATCGGTTTTGATAAGAAATAAAGAGGCCTGTTTAATAAAAAAGGAATGAACAGAACAGAAAGTTCTTCAGTGCAGAACTGTCAACATACAGTATTATATTTTGGTGTTGGGTAGGTTTGTTGCTTTTCTTTTTCTGCTGCAGTTAGAAGTATGGTTTTGAAACACTCTTGTTCATTATTCCATTGGAGTTTTGTGCTCTGAGTTCTCTGCAGTAATTTCTTTCTATGCACAGAAAAAGGTGAATAAATAACACAGACTTAACTTCAAAAAAGACGTCAAATGGTCAGTGATTGCAAAATGCCTGTCTGAATTTATGTTGTTTTTATTAGAAGATAATGCTGTATGAGGTGAAAATTTACTACCATTCATGATAATTTTTTGTGTTTCTCCAGCTAATCTTACAAATTGAGTTTGTGGGACCATTTTCTTGTAGAAGTATACTTTCAAAGTAAAAAATCTGAAACAGAGAGGCTGAAAAACTGAAATGGCATGACAAAAATGAGTGTCAGCCTACTTATATATATGTCACCTTACAGACTGATAATTCATTGTGCTCCTCAGCATAGAAACTTCAAATTTGTGTATAGAACCATCCCTTTATTGTTATTTTTTAAGAGAAATTATAGGCAATGTTGTTCACATCAAGCAGCATACAGTTAAATTCCAGTGTGAATCTCTTATTACTCTCTACTTGATTTGCTAACCCCAGGTTTAAAATCAGTCTGTTTTACCTGTGTGCATATAAACTTTGGATTTGTGTCTTACAATTCCAAAAATCCCAGACACAATCACTTTGGGCTTAAAACCATATTAAAATACTGTCCTGGAAAGCTGTATTTGTATTTACAGCTTCTTTATACTGCCAACTGGATACTGAAGGTGCCCCAGACTCCACTAAATGCTGTGATCTGATCAGAAGTGTGTTTCTCAGCCAGAGGGGAGAGCCAGAAGGGGTATGCTGAGTGACGGATAGGATAGGTGGGGAAAAATTGTCCCACCCAACTACCAGACCAGCAGAAAGACATATGGGACTTTGAAGGTGCCTTTTGCAGGTTGTTCCTGTAATGTCAGATGCAAAGCCAGGGTGTCCAAAATCCTGAATTTGTCTGGCCTTAAAGATAGGTACAATGTACCCATCTTTGACTATATTTAGCTTTGTGGACAAGGCAAAGAAGAACGTTCTTCTGCCTGTGTGCAGCAGGACAGTTTTGTCATTGCATAACCACCGTGGTGAGTGGTTAGAAGGGGATAAGCTCTTGGCAGTAGCAGCAAAATACAAATCTTCAGATCATGGCGTAGGGCTGATGAATTTGAATGATGATCTGAAAGATCTAATTTCAAAGGCATGGCAAACAAGGACTGAGGAGAGGTCATCCATGTGAGGCAAGGTCTCACCTGTTATCTTTGCTCTTGTGTTCTGCCTTTCTTCTAGTACCAGGCAATATGGTGTTTTTGTAAGCCACCTCTTCTCAGTGCTAAGCACCAGTGCTTTAGGTATGACTTCTTCCATCACAGGAAAGGACAAAATGCTGGAAAGCTGGACTTGCTACCCTTTTGCAAGTACAGTGATGGTGCAGGTTGTGGGTGCTGTTGAATGAAGCTCACCTGCTCTGTCCTCTGCATCAATGGCAGCCACAGCAAGTTTGCTTTTTGCAAGAGATGAAATGAGCACCAGAAACATGTCCATCTTGCTGTCCCTAACAGGTCACTGCCTTTTGCATTGCCTACCTTGTCTATGCCTACGCCTGACCTTGATGATACCTCTAGATCTCACTGCTAATATAGAGAAAGGAGGAAGAAAATGCTTTCAAAATTTGTTTGCTTGGAAGCCAATTTTCGATAAGGAAAATCTAAATTAAAAATATTGAGGATAAGAATATATTTTATGAAATGATGATGACCTGATTTATTGAAAGCTGTCTGGTAATATCCATTCCTCAGTGCAGTGTTCCCTTCTGCTCTCCTCTTGACTCTGAGTTCATCTCTACAGACAAATCTCTTCATAGGTAACACAGTTTATAACCACTGACAAGAAAAAGAATCTAAAAAAGATTCTAAAAAGAAGCAGTCAACACACACTACTCTTACGTTTTTATTTTGTTTTCTTCATTTATTTTTCTAAACTTCTTTCAATTAACTCGCATCAGAATTTATCCTAATATAGATACTCTAGCGTACAAAATTATAGGGAGGAATAGTTAGGCTTGCTCTTAGCATTAAACCAATATTTGTTGCTAGGGTTTATTAAGATCTGTGTTTTCCGTACTCAAGTTTGTTTCCTCAGAGGGTCTGTACTTCAGTGAGTTCCTTAGTGCAGTGCTTCATCCCTATTTCTCATCTGTGTGCTTATAGGGCAGCCTGGCCCTCACCTATTCTTGCAGGGTGTGGGACCTGCTCCCTCCTTGGCTGGACAAGAGTTTGGCTGCCCACCTGCTTTGCTGTCAGTGCTTCCCATCAGCCTCCTCCCACAGATGATGGCAGTGAGGAGTGCTGACCCCCAGTGTGAGTGTGGAGTCACTCTCAGGATGAAGGCTTTGCAAAGAATGAAGAACCATGACTTTTGTGGGTGAAATAAATCCATAAAAGAGAGATAGTGAGTCATTGTGGTGGAGCAGGGATAAACACGGACAGGTTACCAGCTCCGTGACACTGCATCCTGTAGGGAAATGGCTGAGGAAGCAAGCTCACTGACAGCTCCTGGCAGGGTTCCAAACTGTTCCTCAGCCATGGTGGCACGAGAAAAATGGGGAAGTTTCTTGCCACCTGAGATACAGATTAAAACTGGGGCTGCTGCTGTGTGTGGTTGTGCTAGAAAATTTCAGCCTGGGGGCAAGTGGGAAAATGAGGGAGTGTTGAAAGTGTAGCAGAACATGGTGAAAAAAGTAGCATGAGAAGAAATCTCTGGAGAACTGTGATGATACAAATGTCAGTCTGAGTGGTGCAGCTTCCCAAGACTGCATCTGGAAAGGGAGGTACTGAAGTGTACTCAGGGGTATAATGCTCAGGCATTTAGCTAGAAAGAGGGAGCCAGCTTTCCCTGGTTCTAGGTATTCAGCCTTTCCATATAATCTGTGAAGGAGATAGAATTACCGAAGATGCCTCCATCCTCTTGCCATTTAATATTTCTTTCTTTCCCACTCCCTAGCACTAATATATTCCAGATTTTTATTAGCCAGGAAATGCTACCTGCATCTCGTTCCTCATCTTCTCCTCTGTCAAGCATGTGGGTGTTTTGACAAATTACCATCTAGTCATCAGCTGGAAAAATCAGTTCCTTCCACTCCACTTTTCACTATGAAGATTAACAGCTGGTAAACTATGAATAAAATTGCTGAGATAGATGGGAAGCAACTCTCCAAAATCTTTAATCTAGGTAACATATCCACCAAATGTGATTAAACAGTCCTATTTCACTGTACATTCAGCATTTCTTTGAAACAACTTAAGTGTGATGGAACTCCTAACAGGTTAGAATTAGGCAATGACTTGCTGCTCCAGCTGAGTAGAGTGATGGTAGGAGTCCTTAGGAGAAAAAGGATGTGCAAAGAAGTGTTAGGGAGGTCTCCAGAATAAGTAGGCCAACATAGACTACCCCTTCTTTCTGGGGGAAAATAAAGCTGAACTGAAAACCCTGAAGTAGATCTTTCTTTTTCTTCATTAGACCCAAAGAATCTGAATTCTGGAACTTTTAGGCTAACCAGGAAGAGGTGAGAGTCCCTACTTAACTGAGAGAGTTAAGTCTTCACCTGACTTTAATAATTCTTTTTGTCATCAAATACAAAGTTAACTTCTGTAGGATTCCTCAGATTTGTGATCTGAATTTCTCTGGACCTGAGGTTTTTGCACAGTACCGATACCTTCTTATTTTCTTCTTGGCAGTTTATGAAAAGTATTTCAAGATGTACAGGGAATCCATGGAATCTATTTTGTATGCTTTAAAAGGCTACTTTTTTTAGTCTAACAAAGTCTTATTAGACTGAAAGTCCTAGTAATTTTTCAGATTTTTATAAACGGATTCTCAGTGCATATATTGAGGATTGTGCTTTTAAGCTCTCTTCTAAATTATTGTTGTTGCTATTTTTTTTTTGTACAGAGAGGGAAACAAATGGAACAGGAGCAAAATCAGAAATAGAAATGAGATCTGCGTATGTTTGTGAGGCCTTAGTCAGGTGATAGTGTCAGGGATTGAGCAATGTCCTGAATTCTCTGTATGAGACAGGAAAAAAGACTGAATGGCACTTTCTAGAGTGATCCATGAAGGGGGCTTGTATCAAAAAAAGCCAAAGGTTTATAGCATAATTATCCTTTGAACTAAATGTACACTATGGTTCAGAGACTACACTAAAGCTAAAGTTCTGAGATGTTTACAGTGCACATGTATAGGTCTTGACACTCTCTGCTTTCATCTCCTAATCCACTTACGTAAATGTAACCTAGGATCACGTTGCATAATTTATATTTACTCAACCTGAAATTCATAATATTTTTTAAATTTTACTGTGGAGAAAACACACATGGATATGTTTGATTTAGCACCGAGGAGACAGATTCTATTGACAGAAAAGAACACTGGAAATAATATCTCTGTGGCACATTCTTACATGTGAACTTCGAGTCATCTGATCTGCTTAATTGCAGGAAAGGACGACTGTCAAAGAAAACCCAATTAAAAATATTTTATATAAACCATGACGTCTTTAGCTAGTTATCTCCCTCTTTTATTTGGAAGTTCACTTTCTCACTGTAAGTAGCAATGAGAAGTGTCTGTGCTGTTGCTCTACTGAATTCTGTGGGCCTTAGACATACAGCCAAATCACACCAAATAATTTTTAAACAGTGATGTGAGAAAGTTCTTGGATTTAGGAATCAGTTTTGTCCTTTGTCAACGGGGCAGAACTGTACTTGAAGCTACTAGATACTACATTTTCATAATCGTAGCTGCACTTGGCAACGTGAGCTTAGCAAAGCCCATCAGTGCTTGTACCTGTCAGTTAACTCCTCTCTTTCTTTCTGAACATGTGGATGCAGTTTCTTGTTTGAGGTAATGCTGCTTCAGAAAAATAATAATTATATTTCTTGGCAACATGTTTTGAAAGACACAAAGGCTACACCTCCAAAGATACATAATCAGGATTCTTTATCCCTTGTCTGAGGACTCTCTGCAATTTGATATCCATAGTGCTTCACTAGAAATAATTAAGCATTCATTTATGCAGATGTTTTCATCCAAAAGGGTCCCAGAGTACTTCTCAAACTGCTGGCCAACTCTAAAGCCTGTGGATGTGAGTGGAAAGACTCCTACTGATTTCAGTGACCTTTGAATAAGCTCATTAAATTGTAACAATAATGATGTTTGTTTTCCTTCTACTATTTGAAACAAAGCTGTCACTAAGATACAGAACAGGATTTCTTAATATCACACTGAAACAATTAAAACCTCTCTATAGAAGTACGCAGAACTGTTTTATGTGTCCAATAAACTTCTACCTAAATATTTGTAAGCATTCACAAGCTGCTGCTATAACCATGTCTATCATTTTGCATCAGTCCAGAGGGGCAACATATCTTGCATGAATCTCTCTTTGTAGTCATTAATGAAATCAGGATAGGTAGCTCTGGGAGTCTGGCAAAAATCACAGCCAGAGTTTCTCCGAGTCCACTGCACTAATCATTGAGTCACATTCTTTGTGAAGAAAGACCAACCAGAATCTGACCTTGCCTCATGTGAAACAAATGGCAGAGTAATTATTATGCAAGATCAACCAGTTAAAAAAAAAAAAAATGTCTGGAGAAAAAGCAGATTTATATTTAAAAGCTGTATCTAATTGTTGTCACTTGCAACTATTCCTATGATTTCTTTGTGGTTTTGCAAAATAACGAGCCACTTACCTTTACAAGCCTGTGCTGAACAATCAGCAATTCGGATTTCTTCTCCAAAAGACCAGCCTCATTAGTGTCTTAAGGAGGCTATATGCTGTATGTCAGGGTGAGAAATTCCCCTGAACCGATGTCAGTTAAAACTTCTGCCTATCTTAAAATGCCAAATGGAATTATAGTTAGAAAATATCCTGTGAAAATGGCAGTGGGATGTTCTATTTATCCTCCTTCACTCTTATTTATGTGAAACAGTCTCTTAACTTGCGAACAGGGATATTCAGCACACTATCTATCAGCCTAAAATCTCATTCCAGTTTGGAATGCCAAAGATAGCTTCTGCTTCTTGTATCACTGCAATAAGGATTATTCAGCATGCCTTTTGCTAACAGCCTCAGTAATGATTCCTAGTGTCAGCTACATCTTCTGTTCCAGCCAAGGCCCACCAATGCAAAGAGAAATAAATGCTTGTTTCACCCTCCTGTGCAACTCAGAATCAAAGCTCCCCCACATCAGATATGGAATCAAGAAGATGATATTTCTGTAATGTCAATCTTCTGACCATAACCAAACTTTTTCAAGTGGATATTTTTCCACTTTGATAACTGCATGTAAAGACCCAGCTTAAAAAGCATGAGTTTTGGAGACAATTTTCTTTAAAATGCAAAGATAGGGCTCTCTACTGAAGTCAAAACTGAAATTTGAGCAATTAGAATATTAATTTCCAGTGACTTCAATGAGTTATCCAGTGATTACTTTCTATAGGTGGGAAATTAGGACAATGTAGATTGATTATAATTTGGTACTTTCTAAACCAGAATGATCTTAGGTGCTAAGATGTCTAAAGAGGTGCTGCTTATATCCTTGGTATATCTAACTCCATGAGGGTTCTGCAGTCTTCATTGTGCACACATGCATTAGAATATTTTCAATAATATTTCCAAATTAATTTTTTTCAATCTCAAGAAAATAAAATTAATTTCATGTAATTCAGCACAGCAGACAAGTGTTTCTGTTGGCTGTCCAATAATATTTTCTTAATTTTGTATCCAAAATGCATATCTGATCCTGCTACTGGCAATGCTGATTTTTGGCTCAATTCCTCGGTTACTGAAATGAATTTCATATCCAAAGCTTTGTACTTGATTTACTTCAGTTTGTCTGTACATGGCAAAAATTCTTTTTTTACAGGATGAAGCAGTGCAGTGAGTTGGATTTTTTTCATTTTTTTTTTTTTTGGTTGCACTGTGGCTGGGCATTGGATTCTCTCTCTGTTTTCTATGACTTCTTTTCCTTTCTATTTTCCAGCTCCTGTAAAACTTCCTGACACTTTCATTTGCTTTCCAGTTACCAAGGCATGTTGCAAATAGGTCAAAGGATTAAATGCTGCCTTTTCCCCAGCTGATACAGAAAGGGAAAGGCAGTGCTTGCTTTGAATCTGAAAGGTCTGGGATGACTTTTCTCCTGCCTGGTGCTGATGGGACACTCATGTAAGCCTGGAGGAAGCCTAATAGTAGAAATGTTACAAAATTGAGCTGGAAAAAACCTGCGGAAAAAAAAAAAAAAAAGAGGGAAAATATGAATCTCCAAAGGGTTGTGGAGGAGCTGCTGCTAGACTTTAAGTTGTGCCATGTGTATAAGCGGTAGTGCAAGTCTACCTGTCTTCAATCTGCTAGTATTTACTCTGGTGAGGAAAGGCTGCAGGTTGCTAAGGAGTTAGAAGGATAAGGTTTTCAAAAGGATTAGGCTAGTCTTAAGGGAGACTCCTAGTGATGGTGCATTCCAAAACATGTGTTCTTGGTTGTGAGCAACCAAAAATTTGTCAGTCTTGTTGGTTACTTGATTCGTTTTGTTTGTTTGTTTAATACAGTGATTGTATGTTAAACTTTCTATGTTGATGTGGCTGTTTAGAAGCCATAATGTGGCATGAAGGGCGTCTGCCCTTGCAAGTAAATTGCATTTCCAACAGTAAATAAGTACAAAACCTCAGCAGAGCAAGTGTTCAGAATCCTTAATGAAGTAAGCAAACAGAACAAGCAAAACAAGAAGGTACCAGTCTCTTCATCACTGTTGGCTTGTGTTATTCTTTGAACAGAAACAGGCTCAGTATTTGCTACAGTTTACAAATTTCAGGCCACTGAAGTTTCACAGTGATTAACTGTGGGGTTAGAGGTTTAGAGCCTCTTCCTTGGCTTGGAAGAAGATCCAGATGTTAGGAAAATGAATTTGGTTTATTTATTTAATACTTCATTTCCTATTTATCCAAAATCCTATAAAATTTATCACATTTCCTGTTTTTTAACATTGTGTTTCTCCTATCAGAGGTGTATACGGAGAAGTAAGGATTTTTTCCTTACACTCATTTATTAAGGATTATTTGTAAAGAAACAGTTGCAGAGATTACTTTTGAATGATGACTGAAACAGAAGGAACATATAGCATCTTGTCTAGACAGTCCTGTTATTGTCTTTATTTCAGTAAAATCATCTTTGATTGTTTTCTGGGAGAGCCTTGTGAAAGACATATTTTTATATCCCAGCATAAATCACATACATTTGTGTTTAGAAAATATTTTAGTATTGAATTTTTGGTATTGGAAGACTGAGGACATGCTAGCTCTTTTGGAGCTGAATTCTAAAAAGAAATAATTTTGAGAAGGTTTTTTTCTCTTTCCAAAAGCTCTTATGATTTGAAGAATTGTGTGGTAAATCTCATTGCGCACATTTTGTGTGCTGTTTAGTACCCCAGTTAATAAGCTTAACATTTGGAGCCAAAGTGATTCCAAGCTTGGCATGGTTTTCTGTAATTTGGACAAGTAAGTTTTGGAATAGATACGCAACTTCCTGGCTATTCATAGAAAACACATTATAGGCCTGGCTGCTGTGTGCCTCTGAAGCCTCACCAGTATCAAAGGAGTGCACTAACTTTGTACAGTTTTTCTCATGATGTAAATAAACCCAAATCAGCTGTGTTATTCTTCTTCTAGAGGTCAGCGTCTTCAAGGCTTTGAGCTTTTGGAAGACTCTGAATTGAGTGTTTCTAGATCTTTTCATAAAAGCTGTTAAAGCCCTGGCATGAGAAGCAGGGCAAAAAGTCCAATCTTAATCAAGAGGTCAGGAGGGATTACTGCAATGATCCCTTTTTTGTGTGGTGTTTGTTTTTTTTTTTGGTTTTTTTTTTTCCAAATATGATTTGAAGGAAATGACACCAGCTCTCAGGATCTGATAATCCTTTATCTTAGGGTAACTGCTGGCTAACTCTGCTGTGAGGAGGTAGTGGTGTTCTGTCTGGTGACTCATCCAGTCCTCTCTCAGTGGGCCTCTGATTACACCTGGACATGGACGAGCTGCTAGGTCTGAAATGCCTCGGTGGATGATAATGATGGCATTTTAGTGCTCAAAAAAGGGTGAATCAGGGAATTATGGTGGTACTTTGCAAAACTGGTGCTATTCTGCCCTCCCTGATTTCTCTGGTTAATTTGAAGATTTGTGGCAATAGTGAAATATACGTGAGAGCACAGATGTAGGGGGAGTGAGCCTTTAAAGGCACAAAGACTGGTACCCTGAAAAAAGGGACCCAGATTGCAGCATTTTCTCTGGAATTCACAGCTCCTGTGTTTTACTTTGTTCTAACTTGGAGAAAGCTTATTGTATCTTTTTAATTTCTTTGCGGAGAATTTTCTGCCTCTTACCCTTGCCAGCTTTCTTTTCAATAAACAGGAGTGTTTCCCTAGGTTCTTATTTAGCTCTCCTATAGCTCCCTTTTCCACTCTAATTTTCACTCCCCTGATGTGAAGGGCTTCAGTTTGCAGAGTCACTCCTACAGTTAGTTCTCTTTTATTTTTCTCCTCATCTGATTGTTTATATTTTCAAACTCCATAATCGCACCACCAAAACCTAGGCATTCTTTGGAAGATAACTTGAGAAGGAGCACAGACCTCAAAAATGTCACTGAGCTCTGAACTCTCAAAACAAAACCTTTTCTGTGCTTAAACGGAATGCTAACAAAGGGCCTGGGCCAAATTAAAAGCGAAAAATACTCTTTGTATATGGTATTTCATGTAGTATTTTAAGTAACGATTTGCACAGCAGAAAAAAAAATCAAAACTAAATATTAATTCTTCCATCTCCAAGCAATTGTTTTTTCTTCCGCTTTAATACTTATCTTCTCCACTTCCATTGTTTCCCAAGTGAGTTCCGAACCCAGCACCCGGTGCTGTATAATAAGGCACTGTGTTTTCTGATGTCTGCAGCTGAAATGTCAAATCTGACTTGGAGATGACAGGCTGATTAAAATACTCCTTTTCCAATCAGTACCACCAATCACTTTGTATTGATCCACATCACTCTGCTGATATTAATATTCACACTGCTTTACAGTGAGTAAGGATCTGCACTCAAAAGTTTCTCTTACGTTTCAAACAGACCTCCTTCGGATGAAACGGACTAGTGTGCATTTTAATTTGGGGCAGATGTTTCTCTAAAAGTACAAAGTTTTAAAATATGTATTAGAACAGAACAGAACAGAATTAGAACACAGCTGTTTTACAATGAGTGGCTTTCAAGCTGAAAACCCAGAGTGATTTGTTGTTATAGGAGTATTCCCTCTGGTAAAAGCAGTTGAAGTACTGGAACTGTTTCTAGCATAGGCAAAGCAGAAATAAACAAGGAAAGTTGTTAAGGTCTCACTTTGAGAAAAGTAGGGAAAAAAACATTAGGAAAGCCTGTGCCAGCAGACACAAGGATGGCAGGGCTCAAGGCAGAGCCCAGCAGATAGGCTCACATGAAGCTTTCACATGTCTGTAAGCAAGGAAGGCAGGCTCGCCAACACAGAAAACAGTGTACCACTAGTAACATGTGCTTCCTCTGGACTATCACTGATGTCTTGGGCACTGTCAAAAGAGCATCTCCTTCCAGAGAAAGCTATGTCTTCCAGCCCAATCAGGACAGTGTTTTTGGAAATCTCTGTTCTACAGAATTTTGACTAGAAATTTGTGATTTCACAAGTACCTCTGCTGTTTCCCCGCTAGAGGTGAATCTCCCAGGTTAGCTGCTCAGTCAGTGTTAGTTTAGATAGGAATTATGATACCCTGCATATTGCTGAGCTTGGAAAGATTTTTTTTTTTTTTGGTCACTATTACTATTTTGAAGAAAGGATTCATAGATTTTTAAGAGTGAGAGATGAAAAAATACAAGATCACTTTTGATGTCAGCTTTTGTGCAAAGGAGTTGTATGTCTCTTGAGGCTGGTGTGATTCAACCAGCCAGAATCTGTCTTTGAATCCTTGTGGTTCTGTATTTTTGATCAGTTTTAGAGATACAGATAATAGGCTTTAGCTAACACAGGCTTGGTACTATTCCTGTTTGTGCGGACATCCTTTCTGACATTGCAAATGAAATGGAAAACCTAATGTGCAAATTCTTAATATTTATTGAAGTTAAAAATCAAGTGTATTAAAGCTAAGTCTAAGTGAATTGAAAAAATATGAAACCTTCGCAGTGTCTCCAAATAGACCTGCTAACTTCAGTTGACTTCTAGTTTTCTCGTGAGCTGAAACTAAATCCCTCACACTCAGAATACAGTTTTAGAAAGTCCTTCTGTAAGTTGAGAATAGGGGCTTCTCTCTGTCCCAGGCTTTCAGTAGTGGGGTAGATCAGTAAATACCAATAACCTTAGGCAAGGTCATGCATCATTTGCAACAGAGTATGTGAAACATCACTGTTCAGGTTGCTTTTACAATGGAAGTACACAAGAAGTTGCAAATCAGTGATGTATATTTGAGATTTGGTGGCCAGTATCCTGAAGGATTCATCAGCACTCCTTCATCTAAAATACATTTCTAACTTACTTGTGATTCTTGTGATTGCCTAGCATTACCCTCTATAAATTCTTTTGTCTGTAATGTCTCATCTGTCAATGGAGGCAATGCGACTTTAAAGCTTGGGTATCCTGAGAAATAATTGCTTTTCTTTTGCCTTTCTTTAATTCATGAACTCTTGGGACATTTTACCGATTGCATCTTACAGGGATACAAAACTTACTGCTTTCAGGAGATGGGAAAACAAGGTAGGCAACTGATTCTAGACTGCTGTATAGTTCACAACTTCTGATATAATAAAATGCTAATAAAGCATGATTGTCCTCTATCTTTTCTTTAATTAAACCACAAACTATTACCATACACTAGGAAGAGAAGCCGTGCTCGGTGTGCTCATATTCAAAACCAACATTGCTTACTCTACTCATTCCATTTCCCATGAAATAGGACCATCTGAATGTTGAGTGATGATTAGGAATTTGGAAAAAAAAATAAAAAAAAAAATAAAACAAAAAAACAAGCCTTTATGTATTTCAATTTTTGAAAAGACATTTTATGTATTTTCAATGTAGAGTGTCCAAATCTGAACAGAAATAAGGTGACTTGGGATGCCTTCTATGCACATCAAAATCCATTGAAATTCAGAAAAGTACTTGAATAAGCAATCAAAACAAATTAATGTTGGATTCTGTTCTTCTACACTTCTCCTTACCTTGACTATAGTGCAGGGGGGCCATGTTCACATGGTTCATTTATCTGCTTCTGTACTCTGCTCTGTTGCACTTTGCTCTGTTGCATCTTCTGCCTCTTTTATTGCTTAAAGCACTGTCAGTCTCCAAATCACTTCTGCTTCAAAACGGGTGGAAACAGCAGCACCTGGGGTGGGATTAATAATGCAATCTACCTGTGTGCCAGCAACCTTTTTAAGTCCGTAAGGGCGTCTTTCTCTTTTCCTTGGGGAAAAGAGCTAGTGCATACCTGCGGGCAGGTATGTATCCCTGGCATGTGGCACAGCCTCAGTATGCTGTCCCGTTGTCTGCTGAGCTCACCCAAAACCCAGAGGTGAGCAGGGGAAGGTGGGGACCTCTCTAGAGCACTGTTTGAATCTGGCCTGTCTCACTTAATAGTTAAATCTAAGAGTGCCACTGCATTCCCTTGCATTTAGGGTCTCTGCAACATTTCCTGGAGTTGCCAGTGTGTGCTGGGAGGCTTACTGTAGACTTCAGGCAAATCACTGTTGTAGCATGTCATTTCATGTTTAAAGTTATCAGAACTTTTAACCTCATGCTGAGCATGCAGTACTAATTCTGCACTGCAGCTATTTAACATATGTATCATGTGGCTTAGTGGGGTTATTCATCAGAGTATGGCTGGGACCCATTTTGGACTCTGACAGCATGGCACGAAAGAAAGCCAATGGCTTTTGTTACCCTATCTGCTTTCTGCAGACCAGCCCAACATCTATTTGTCTCACGGCTTCAGCTGTGGACAAACAGCCTCTTCTGTGGCCTGGCTGTGCTGGTAGAAGAAGCTACAACACCAGCTGCTTATCACTTGCTGCCAGACAAGTAGCTCAAATGAGTCCCCACTGATGTGTTTCAGTTCAAACAAGCTATTGCTTAAATTTTAGATAAAATGTGCCAGGGAACAAATACTGCAGCCCTGTGGGTACTTACAAGGAGATGACAGGGTCTTACATCAGCATACCTTGGTTTGCATCCCACTCTCTCTTTATCCTTCAGCTCTTTATTGAATTGGGATGGATGGTTATTCTCATTTTGTAGAATTGTAAAGAGAATTTGCTCTGCATTTAGGCAGAAAGCTGACACCAGAAACAGCATCTCCTAGGTTTTCAGTCACGTGGTATGAATGCGGGAAGGAATCCCAACACATAAGATCCTAAATTAGTTTGAAAAATTGTGTTTCTAGTGTGAAAAGGATTAACAGGATATAAGGTGCAGGGAAAAAAGAAATCTGGAATTTTTCTTGAAGTTATCTAGAAGAATGTGTCTGCTTAGAGGTGTTACTAAAGATATCCTGCTGGACTTCTATTAATCCCAGTTAAATTTTTTTAGTGTTTGGATAGATAGTATCTTTATTGATTCTTGCTAATTTAATATGGGGTTGGAAATCCCTAGAGTGTTTCCTATAAGAGATTTCTAACTCTTTCTAAGTCTCCAGTTTTGGGAGTGGTTAAAAAATCGCGCAAATTTAAACCTTGTCATATCGAATGAAAACATTGCTTATTTTTGCAATTCTCATTTTTTGATTTAAAAACAAAGATAAGAAAACCCTGTAAAGCAGATTCACATCTTTCTCTGCTAAAATTATATCAAAATGTGAATTTTTTACAGTTTTACATGGTTTTCTAGGAGACTAAACTATTGGTAATGCCTGTTTTCTGCTTCTGAAAAAAAATAGGTGTTTTTTTTTTTCCAATTCTTTTTCATTTTCTAATGAAGTCTTGTCACAAATACCTGTTTTAAATGTATTGAATCAAATTAACTGGACTGATGCAGACTCCCATTTGTTTGTATTGGATTTACTCTAAAAATTTCTGTAATATCAAAGTGATAACTTGAGTTTTCTAAAACTAATGCATTAAAAATAGAGAGCTACAGAGTGCCTAGATGGTTATCTTTTCCTGTCTTACCTTTCGGTTCTTAATTCTATTCATAATAACTTTAAAAAAGAACCTCTTGCAGGCATATTTAAATTCAATCTTTCTTGCAAACATGTATTTTGTGGAGCCTGTTATATCCATAACTTCTTGCTGGTGTGCATGAGAAACACAGTTATTCTATTTAACTTTATTACCAAGCGCACTGACTGAGCATCAGGTCAGCATGGTGCTAACTAATCTTTTGCTAAGGAGCTTTGTGCCAGGAAGTTTCTCATAAGCAGTTACTGTGAGAATTGCTTTGCACATTAAGTGTCCATTGCTGGTGCTGTGTGATCAGCAGCCTGAGCATGTACTGCCCTTCACCTAAGGAAAGTACTTTAGTCTTTCTTTGAAAGTGGGAGGTGAGAAAATTGGCTCTGGCTGCAGGTAAAAAGTGCCAGAGATGCTTGACACAGACCTGAAACAGTAAGTTATAACTTTCTATAACAAAATCAAGACAAAAATCAGGACTCAGGATCCTAAATACAGCATTTGTTAGGTGCCCTCAATGCCTGCTAGCTGAGATACGTGGTCTATGATCCTCATCCTCTATGAATCCTTTGGCTGTGGCCTTGCTCATAAGGAAGCAGGCTCTGGAATTTGGGCTGTTTTCTGCCTCTAAAGGCTTAAAGCTTGTCCTGACCCCTTCTGAAGTGGTGTTGTGTTATCCTCTATGCAACACCCTCATTGCACTTGCTGTGGCCCTGAGTACAGCACAGGACTCTTTCACAATGCAGTAAGGACCACTGTATTTTAAGATATAACCTGACCAAAAAGCATGAAAAAACACGTTTTTCTTCCATCCAGTTACCTAATCACTTCTAAGAAATGCTGTAGTTTTCAGACATTTAGAATTGTGGGTGATGCGCAGGCACTGTGCACCTGGCAGCTTTTGAAACTGGTAGCAGCATATACTGGAAATACGTACACATAGGTCATGTCTGTGACTCAGGAAACTAGCACTTAAGATAGTAAAATAAATGAGATATTTATTTCTCTGAAAAATCCATATACACTTTGACATGCCAGGGAGAAAAGCTTCTGAAAAGTGAATATTTCTTGTGGCTACATATTAGTTTTAAAAATAAATAAATTGAAGTGCATAATAGGGAAATTCTCAAATGAAAACATTAGGGATCATTTCCAAAACGGACAGTTAACCAAAACAGCCTTAAAGGAACAGAGCAGTAGCTGTACATTGCAATTAATTACTTTTTTTCTTAAATGAAAAGGGGGATAAAGTAATTTCACTTGGCCAAAACCAATAGGCAAATGATTTTTTTCACTAAGAGTTTTGGAAGAGGGTTTGGCTTACTGTGAGTATGATTGACAGCTGCTTGGAAGCTTTTATGCAGTTTGTAAAATGGGCCTTAGCTGCAAGAAACAGTTCCGCGCCCCAGATTCTCCTGAGCTTAATGTTTGACACAAGCCCATCTGTACCAGGATTTGCTCCAAGGCAGACTGAGGTGAATGGCATGGTTTTAATTTTTTTTTTAAAGAGACAGAATTCAATAACAACCCAAAGGACTAAGTAAAGTAAAAATACTTTTGATTAAAAACCCTGAAAAATAATTGTGCATAGTAAATTACCTGGTTAACATTATGACTTATGTTGCGTGGGGTTTGGTTTTTTTTCCTGAATCCTGTGGTATTTTAACATTACTCAGAAAAATATAAAAATAGAAACTCCTGCTTTCTACTATAAATCCAGTGTCATTGGAGAACACATTTTTCTTGTAGATGATAGCACCAGGATCTGGCCTGTCTCCACACTTGTTTCTGTATTTGCATTCCTAAAGCTTTGAAGGCAGTCTTCTGATGATGACAAACACCAGCAGATAGAAAGAATGAATTAGGACTTCTGATGGCATATTATCAAGTTCTGAAAATAAATCTGAGTTGAAAATACAACATTGACTGTTGGAAAAGGAAACATCTGACCATAAAATTAATATGGAAAGAAGCTGAGCAAAAGCCAAACTCATAGGTCTTCCATTATGAAAGCCATGCTCCAAACCAAGTCAAAGTAGTAGAGGTTGTCAGGGATGGGAAACCTTTGGTAAAGTGGAATTATTTTTAAACTTTCCTGACTTTTCCTGTTTTGTTTAGACTGTCAGGAGGTCAAAGCTTTTTTTTAAACCTCTGTAAAAGTTTGTTCAAAAAATATACCAAATATCCACACTAAGTTTCTGATTTAAATATGTTGTATTATATAGCAGGAAAGAATGCAGGGGGAAATTGCTAGGAGCTAACATGAACACCTGACATTCGTTTTAAAAAGAAAAACCAAACAACCTATTTCTTTGGAATTAGTCATCACAGCTGGCAGAAGACTGTTAGACATCATTTCTCTATAACATGTGGCTCAGAAGGAGGATGGAAGCTTTACATTCCTGTGTAGGAGCATGGTCCCATCAGTATCCAGTTGTAGAAAAAAAGATGATCTTCCAAGTCCATAGGGAAAGGGAAATCCCACAGAGCTGCAAACTGAGTTGAAGAGGTGGTGGAGGACTGCAGGACTTGTAATCAGCTTTCTTAAATTGATGGTGTTTCTGCTGGGTTGCTTGAGTTGAACCTTAGCTGGTTAATGGCTGCTTGTTTATACGTGTAATTTTAATTTGTCAACACTGTGCCTAGAGTGTGAGATGAGTGTTCTTTCATCATAAAATATTAATAATTCAAATAAATTTTGCATAGCCTTGTTTTTGCCATCTTGTTACAAGTAGAGAGAATTTTAAGGTTATTTATATCTTTAACTGCTCAGCAAGCTGGCTTTGGCCACCCTCTGAAGTTCTGACATGCAGTGAAGCATCACAAATCATGGTTACTCTATCCAATTCCACTGTTATATGAGGTCTTGACTGCTTGAAACTATCAAACTGGTGGATGACTTGAACTTAAGATGCCAGAAATGTCAGGGCATTCATAGATGAACATAAATCTAGGGAACGTGCAATGTTTTATCTTCAAGGTAACTAAATATAAAACTGTCAATGGGCCACACAAATCTTATATTTTCACCTCCTATAGAAGAAATCCTTCTGCCAAGAGAAGCAGTTTTATTTGGATGAATTTTTGGTGGTATTCTCTCTCTCTCTCTCGTGTTTAAAAATCAAATGCTGAACATCTTTTTTGAGGGGGGATGATTTCTCTCAAGATTGTGTAGACATTAAAGAAGGGGTGGTCTGTTTATTTGTTTGTTTTTCCTGTCAATAGTACAAGAAGCTGGAATTTCTGTGGGAAGTTACTGTATGTAATGTACTGTACTGTACATTACTGTACTGTAATGTAGACATTGAAGTGTAAGTTTTACCTGAGGGACGATGTAGCCCCAAAAGCGGTGTAACACATTTGAATTGTGATCTCTGTTATGTGTATTTGTAGAGTTGAAAAATAAAGCAATACTAAGCCCTGAAAATGACGTGCCTTAAATCTAAGGGATTTTGTCTAGAAAAACTACACTTTTAATTTCTCTCTGTTAAGAGTGAACAGGTAGCTGATTACTGGTTTGTTGGGCTGGACCAGAAATAGTTTTCATTGATGACTTGCAGTAAGTGGGCTTGCCGTGGCATAAGGCTTTCAGCAGAAATGTTCTACTTCCAGGAACTGTAGTGTCTTGCCTGCAGGTGTTGTTTCATTTATTTTAAGGGCGTTTTTATCACAGGCATGAATCTCTTTGTCTTTCTCTCCAGAGCACAGATGGCTAACATTTATTTAAGGAATTATGACAAAGGAAGAGTTGGATTATTTTTCTTTTCTTGACAAGAGATGCTATTAAACTATTTCAGTCTGTTTAATCAGTAATAGTTTTATTTTCTGTAACTATAGAAATTATAATGAGGAAATGAGTTTTTACTCTAGAATGTATCTAATATTAAATGTTAAATGTCATAGTTTGATTGTACCAAAGACTTTGCAAAGGCCAAACCTTAATTATTTTCCTGTCATTTAATTTCAGACAAGCACTAAAGCATATTTCATAAACTTTTTCCCCCAAAGATCATTCCTAATAAAATCCATTTTAATTTTGTACACTGCAGAGTGACTTGCATTTGAACAGTATCTTTCATTAAACTCTTCAAAGCCTGTTTATTGATAAAGCAAAGTCATGAGTTTCTTTATACTCTTGTGTGGCTAGAGAACATTTCTAGGTCATTCCTATAGCTGGGGGAGTTTGCAAGCATCACAAAAGTGGTGAAGAGATGGTCACTGTTTAGTCAATCTGGCAGCCTAGCAGAATGTGGATTCCAAAATAAGGTGTGAAGCTTCCTACAAAAATAAGAACAAATTCCAACAGTAGAACACTAGTTTAGTAAAAGATATTAAGGGTTGTTATGTTGCTACATATTTGTTTTGTTAGTTTTGGGCACTCTAGTAGATTTGGATAGCTTTCTTTGAAAGAATGGAGATAAATTTGCTAGAGAAGTTAATTTCCCTTTTGTGCTTTGAATCCAATCTGAGAAAATTGGTCGAACTCCTGCCTTACATGAGTGGTCCTCTTAGACTCCTGGTGTCACTATTTCAGGTCGATTACTTAGTGAAACTACAGCACAACGCTCCTGTGTACAAAGTAAATTCTCTAAACATTGGGTAAAAGTCATGTTCACACACTCCTTTAGGTCAAAAAATAGCTAAATTGAGATAAGGAGAGGAGTTGAAACAGAAGGTAACTAATTCTCCCTGTTTGAGTGGGCAAAGAGGAACAATCTAAAGTTCTGACTCAAAAGTATCTGGGTCAGAGCTCACCCCGTTACGTGTGCTCTGCAAAGACCCTCTGGATCCTGGAATATGAGTAGAAGAAAATCTGTTTTATAGATACTGATGCACATTGGACATGACGGATACAGTGCAGGCAGCTGAAGTGCTTGTGGAAGAATACATAAGCTCTAAGGTTGAAGTTGGTTTTTTACAGGATTAGGCAACAGCTGACAAAATTTTCTGTAGGGATGTATATTGGAGTAGTTACAGTTTTAGGAGACAGACACAGTCAAAAAGTGACTTTCCCAAAGTTCATTTTGCAAATTAATAACATCTAATAGCAATGTCAGAAAGAGAAGCCAGAATAACTCTGCAGACCCTTCTGTAACGACTGATGCCTTTTAAAGCTGGTACTGCACTGAGAAATGAAACCTTATTTTGCAGTGTTTTAAGGCCCGTCTCATCAAAACATGCAAACCAGCTTTTAATCTGAAGTGTCTGCAGGCATTATCTTTCATTTTTCACAATTGCTGTGGTAACGGATTTAAACCCGCAAAGCCGAGCTCCCGCTGAGCACTTCTCTGTGTCACAAGATGGCAGTGCAGAGTAGTTTTGCAAATACAACCCCTTTTAATAGTTGAAGGGCAATTTTTCCCAGGGAAGTTTGTGATTTCTGGATGACTCTTTAAGTGCCACGTTTTCCACAGAACAATTGTTAAGAATGGAGAAACTTTAAAAATTCCTACAAGCATGAAGTTAGATTTTCTTGACATTATTCTTACACAAGTCTGTGCTTTACAAATTGCAGTAAGTGGCTTTTTTAAAGGTGTATTGAAGACAGAACAGCAAAAAATTCAGTAGTAATGACAGTGGAAAATCTGGCTAATGTCACCACGGAGTAAGTTATAAATCCTATATCAATTTACTCAATTAGAGTTGTCAGCTGAATGCATCTTGATTTATTAATTTATGTGGGGCTGATCTATCATGTTGATCTGGCATTAAAATGCTGGGACTTAACACCGGTGGATTCATGGGGATTAAGACCAATAAGTACAAAGATAAGTTTGAAAAATAGAAACTGTTGAGGTTGAATTGCTCTACGGAAATGGAGGCCAGACTATCTCTAGAAGATGAGGAACTAGAATTGCTGCAACAAAGAATGTGAAAAGAAAGAGCAAATTCTGCTTGCAAAATCTTTGGTGGATTCCTGTGTAAAAGGTTACCAAACCCTGTTAAGAAAGTTCCTACTCTTCCTCAGGGAGAGGGAGTGACTGACATAGAAGGCTTTTCTCTTTGCTACAGACCTGGCTGGCACTGTCAAAACCACCCAAAAGCCAACAGGACTAAAGAATAATTCAAACCCATTAAAATTAAGATTGGTGGCTGTAAGTAAGGACCACTATGTGAGACCTCTAATGCCGAAGATGCTGAATTCAAAGGTGGCAAACTCTGACAGCATACTCGAGTTTAAATTTAAGTTCCCTGTCTGTATTCTGCAGTTGGCAACACAAATGGCCACCAAGGAATAACACAGGAGAAATGAGCGTAAGCAAAGTGCTGCAGGAACAGGCTGCCTCTCTGCTGATGGGTTCTACCACCTGCTTCCTCTCTTACTCTCCTTTCTCTCGTGTTTCTCCACTGTGTCATGAGAGATGCATGGCAGAATTTGCTTGCAATCTGGAGAAATACAGTTGTGCATGATTCTGCCTGTTAACTAGTTTGTAACATTTACAGTGTTGAAGAGCTGCACTCTTGGGCATATTTGACATTTAATTAGTAAAGTTACTGTGTTGGCTAGATCTAAATATCAATTTGTTATGGTAATATATGGGTAATTTATCATGTAATGTATGTTTTGTATTAGATTTAAACGTTAAAAAATTAAAAAGAATAGTAATTAGAAAAAAGGTCAGCTAACATATGGATAATTAATGTAGTATAACAGAATAACAGATAATTATGTCAAGCAAGAATGTGTTAAAGAATCCATTTAAATAATCACAGATCACACTTCTATCCCTAGTATCTGTTTACAGATACTTTGCATGGATTTTCTGTTCATATATTCCTGTACTTAAAGACGATTTGCACACAGGCTCATAAGTCAAAAGGCTTTAGAATGGCTCAGCTTTGACAAAATAAACCTGATTAAGAGTGTTAAGTAAAGTCTGGCAAATTACTGTGGCTATTTGCTAAACACCCAGTTGAGCTCATCAGTTCAACATGTGTCCAAGCTTTTTCACTAAATAAGGGCAAAATTCTCCATTCCATTTGACACTGTGTTTAGTGCATGTGCTGATTCCAGTGGAAGCCTTCTGCACAATGCAGCCATAGGCTCTGCAATTGATACTGGGCTGCTTGTACTGGAGGCTTCTACAAAAGGGGAGCTGTCTCATTTCCCAGAGACAGCCAATATGTTGGCCTATCTTGTACAATCTAGCCAGGCACCAAGATACTTGAGCTAGCAGTAGAAAAAGGGACAGGGAAGTGAGGAACTGTAGCAAAACACAAGCTGGATTGCATAGGCTAATTGCCTGCCTAACAGCTTTTCTAAGATTATAAATGAAAGAGCAATTTCTCTCAATGGTGGGTCTATTTAAGCAAAACAAACTTATTTGAGTGCTGCTCTCTGGGGGCCAGACCATTCAGAGAACGAGTAATGCTAGTGAGAGTTGAGGACATCAGTGTATTAAGTACTAGCATGTTATAAACTGAACTGAAAATACAGATTTTAGGTAGCACCAGATTCCTTTAATCCACATCAACAACCTTATCAAAAATATGCTTTAATTAGTGTTGCAGAGCAACCAAATAATTCCATTCAATAAAGCACTCGGAAGTTTTGTTGATTATCTGAACTACAGGTGCATCTGCAAAACTCGGCTGGAAATCTCCAGAGGACATGCTTTTCATTAGATTTCTATCATTTCCCATTTCTAGTCAGATTGGAAAGACGAGAGCATACTGCCCTTGTTCCTGGTCTCAGCCAGAGAAAAAAATAAGAGAAGCATGTGGAAATAAATGACAAAGTCCCTTTTACCAAACCTTGAAACCATTTTATCTTGGATTTTATAAAAGGGAAGAAAAAATGATTGATCAGTCCTGAATTTATCTGCTTATGTTCTGCCATTCTTACATTTCTCTAACATCAACAAACTCAGTACAAGAGAGATGTGCTCATTTCTCACCAATCGCCTTGCTAGATGTTAAATATTTTACACTCTCTTTGGCAGCATATGGCTTATTTTTCTGGTTGAAATGTTGGCAATTGCATCAGCAAACATAATACAGATTATAAACAGATACTTCGGATTAGATCAGTGTGAGTATATTAATGCTATGTGGAAAGGGTCTGGCCAAGTAAATGAATTATCAATTTACTTCACAGAGGCCATCCAACTAACAGATCTGTAACCAGTCTCTGCATGCAAAGACTTAATCTATGTATGTACTTACTGGAAATTAACTAGGAAGCTTTTGGTGAAAGAGGTTTTAATTATTTCATTTTCTGACATACAACTATGTCAGAGCCGAGCAAACCAGCTCAGCTTGATATAAATTGCCAGCTACATCTGCTACTGCTAATATGTAGACACCTTGGAGGACATTGTATCTAAGTTACAATTTTTCCTTTCTTTGAATCTGACTGACTAATGTATAGTGAATAGTGTCAATATTTCCTCCTTTTAATACAATTTTCTCATTTGACAAAGCTCACCTGCTGCCCGCTTAGTTTCCCTTTTGGTCTGGATACTCTATTTGGGAAAGGCTTTCCTTTTCTCTGAAAGAAAGTCCCTCAGTCTCTTTTACTATAGTTCAAAGCACAAAGCTTTCCTTCCCTTCCCTAAGGCTGTAGGTTGATCACCTTTCACCAGGCATAGAGGCTCACTAGCACATTCACATATAAAAGGCATGTGTATACTCCCTTTGTCTCTAATAAATTTTGGTTTTTCTTGGGAAACCCAGTTAACAGGAAAATACTGGCACAGAAAATGGGGGGGAAGAATGGCTAGAAGAGCTTTTCCTTTATAAATATTTGTAAGGTAAATCTATTCTCCTGACTAAATAAACCTGCCAGTTTATGTAAAGCTTATTTTTATTTTCTCAGTGTGAGGGATTAAAATGAACTGAGAATTGTCTGTGTTTGTCAATCAAATGCTTGTGCTAGATCCAAAGGTGCTACAAAAAGTAGCATTTCCCCTGAACCTCATCCAGTCAGCACCCAATTTAACAAAGAAAATTCACCTTGGTTTATAAATCTTAGTAATAAATTTGCCCTTCTGGGATGGTTTTGATGATAACGTTTAGTGAAAACAAAATCAGACTCATGATATAGAAAGCATGCTGCTACATGCATTTACTTTTGGCAAGAAGTGATTTCTTATGCATATGGTAAGGCATATTATAATAAATGGCCACCTATGTGTTTATCATATACTCTTATCTATTTTATGCCTTTCCAGCCACTGTATGCACACTGGAGTTGGTAGCAAGAGTCTTTAGCATCTGAAATCATGAAGATTAACTGAGATATCAGTGTGAAATCGAACTGATGCTGATTTGTAACTGCAATGTCTTGGAGTAGGTGCAGAGCTGGACTTGGAGTGAGCAGGAGGTTTATTTGGTATTTTTCCAGGATTGCAATTGCCAGGATGCATTTTTCAGTCCTATCAAGAAGCAAAAGCTTTGGGCCACAAAATGGACTTCAATTGATTTCTGCCTAATTGAAATCTGGCCATTTAAATAAAGAAATCCAGCTGCCTTACACAAGGGCTTAATTTTTACTTGTTCTCTCAAGCCTAGCTTGCTTCTTTTAACAGCATTTCACAATACCTGTTTCTCTGTCCAGTTTCTCAAAATGCTTCTGTCTGGATGTAACGTTCATATAGCATGCATTAAGGCACTATATTCTATATTAATCCCTAGATACCACACTGCCACATGAGTGATACTGCTGGTGCTAAATAATGCCAGGCAGAGTGACTTTGAGTTTATGAACAGACTTAATGAAACCTAAACATAGAAATGGGGGAAGAAAGCAGGGGAAGCTGACAGCTTTTTATACTTCATCTCAGGTGGGTTGTCAGAGAAAAGAGGTGCCCATCTCCCAGCAGGTGTCCCCTTCAAATGTTTTAGATTCCGTACTGGGCTACTTCCAAAATACCTGAATCGCACTTGGAGCTAGACCTGAAAGCAGAGAAAACTGGTTCATGTCTTCCTGTAGAAGGGAAAGTGCAGGTACAGCAAGTAAACCAGTCTGCAAGCTTGAAGTCCTGCTGACTGTGACCATCACACGTTGCACAGAGCTTCATATAACAGTAGGAATAACATGTGGGTCCTGATATGTAAACCAAGAGCTCCACTTCCCAGAAATACTGTGCAGTCGCTGGGAATGGAACAAATCAGATTACTTCACTGGCATGGGTTGGAGTACCCGAAACATATACTGTTAGGTTTGTGCCTGCAGAAAAAAGTTAGCACCAAGCTGTCTGTGGTCTTTGGAAGGGTAATTAGATGTTATGTTATGTGTTGTTTTGTATTGTTTTTGTTTTAAGGCCAAAAGTGGCCATTATAATAATTTAATCAGATCTGCATAACTCAAGCTAAAGAATCCAGCCACTAATAGCTGCATCAAACTTGTAGCTTTTGTTTGGGCTGGATTTTAGAGAGACATCCAGAAAGAATTATATGGTTTTGGAAATGGCTTACCATCTGGAATTTGGGAAGACAGCACAGACAGCATATATTAGGGGGAATAGGATAAAGGAATACACTAACTTGCACTAACATGCTTTTTTTTTTTAACTTCTAAACTTTGAAATATATTTAGATATAGATAGGAAACAGACTGTTTTCTAAATAATCTGAATGCTGCATTTATAAATCAAACAAGATTTTGGAAGGGCTGGATCTAGGAAGGTCTCTTTACAGAGGTGGCTTTCAGCGAGAGTGGTCCTATGTGATATTCTGATATCTGATGAGGAATGAACACATTCTAAGTCACAGAAGAAGTGTTTCTTATCTATCTGTCCCCATTACTATCCCTATTAATACTTATGAATGTGAAGCGTGTGTAACTCTTACCTGTTTGCCTCTCTCCCCAAAACACCCAAAACTTTTATGGGGCAAAACACTAAAGAGGTATTTACATGCATACAGAAAAATTAAAAGCTGAGATCCTCCTTTTTGTTTTACACATGAGCTGGCAACAATCTAGTTTAAGAGAGAAAGTGAGAAAGCATTTAGTGTCCAGTATGTCACATGCAATTTTCTCAAATGCATCTGTTCACCAGAAGAGGACAAAAGCTTTCATGTATTCAGAAGGAGACATGAAGGAGCATTAGTGTCACAGTTCAGGCAAATTGGAGTATTTCTTGGTTGCTTGTTTAGGGATCCTGCTTCTAATGCTCATAGGAGTGGTTTTCTACCCCTTTCCACCCAGTGAATCCTTTTCTTGTTTAACGTATTCTAAGTTGATTGCAGCAGAAAAGCGATTTCCAAGGGTGCTTTAATTTGTGACAACCTCCAGGCAACACCACATAGAAGGCACATACCTATTACAGGTGAAATAAACACTACCTTTTTAATGGTTTAGTCATTCCCCAGAGGGTCAGTGTCATTTTGCCTTTGACTATGTTGAAGCTTGAATGAACCCTAATGTTTTTGGCTGCTGAGTTAAAGAAATTGCAGCGGGGAATAGGTAAGCATCTCCCATAGCTGCAGGAAGGAAGGATCCCATTATCACTTTGATGGTGCATAGCTAGCTGTTCTGAAGTGAGTGCTTTGCAGAAGTCCTTTCTTTCTTCATTGTCTCATGTAGGAGTACAAATAAGTGCATGGACTATAAAATGGAATTATGCACAGGCCTGGTAGTTAGTTATGGTTCAGTTATTGGAAAGGGTTTGGCTCTGGCAAAGGGGTTAAAATCCTAGTGCTAATTCTCTTATTTGCAATAGTGGTGAAATTTGCAGCCTGTTACTTGAAAACATTCTGCAAAATTGGTTATTCTGTTAGTATCGTCAGCCCACATGATGTAAATGCTCTGGACAGTTCAATATATTGATTCACCATTCTGCTGAGTGGCAGCTACTGTCTCCCTGAAGTTCTTGTTAATGCAGCCTGGACGTATCTTGAAAGAAACTTTTATTGATGTTATTTACACTATTGCTAGCAGAAGAATGGTCAGGGAAATACAGACAAGCTACTCGTTTCCAGCATCACCTGCCTAAGCATCAGAATGAGAGTCCTAGGGTATGGGTATGTGTATACTGTTAAATAAAAGAAAGTTCTTGCTCCAGCTCCCTGATTCTTAGCAGCCCTTGAATATTCACTCTTTTTTGCTCTGGTTTGGGATGTTTCAGTTAACTGTGTTACAGACAACTGTGTGATGGAGTGGGTTGATCCTGTATGGGGTGGAAGGAAGTCAGAAAGCTCCTCTTTGCCTTGAGTCAGTCTGTGATCGTAATCTATTTAGCAGTTTATTTGTAGCCGGTGTCACAAGAATTGACTCTGGGTTCTCCAGAATTGGTGGTAGGTAAGTATTAAGATGGAGTTAAATTCCCCTCTTCTTGTTGCCACTTCCTTAAAGAAACTAGCCTACAAACCAATAAAAAGACAGTTCTGTCTCCATTAAAGTAACACTGTCTGTAAACATGCTGGTTGGTAACACCTCTTTTTAAAATCATGAATTAATTGATCTGGTGGCATTCATATAAAAATGTGTCCTGAATTATTAAGAAATTAATCTCACCCAATTACATTTTTGATCTTTGATGAAGGACTTAAATAACTAGTTTTGATTCCCAAATTCATTTTGCAAGTGGCCAAATTTGTAGAACAGTGCTAAATTTAAAATCTAACACTATTTCTCAGGGTGTTTTGTGAATAGCTTGTCAGTGAAGGAAGCTACCACGAATCTGTTAAAGTTTGTATTTTGTGAGGTTAGCATATTGCCTATAATGCTAAAGTCACCTTAATCCATAATCTTTCAGTATTCAAGATTGCCTAACAAGGCCAGGTTGGACAGAGCCCTGGGTGACATGGTCTAGTGTGAGGTGTCCCTGCCCACAGCAGGGGGGTTGGAACTAGATGATCTTAAGGTCCTTCCCAA